>CAWTZC010001394.1:0-120245 GCA_963919715.1 Microtus obscurus
CACTTTATCCTGAGATTTTGATCTGACTTGCACTTGCTCAGGTGTTATACATGCTATCACGATCATGTGGGTTCACATGGCAAACCTCTCACTGTGTTGAAAACACTGCTTCCTTATAGTCGTCTAGCAACTTTGACCTTTAGCATCTTTCATTATTCTGAACCATCCCTGAGCATTGCACAGAGGGGATGATATTGACATGAAACTTAGAGCTGAACATTTTCTTAGTGTATGAACTGTGAGCACAGGTGTTTTGCTGTGAAGTTATGTAGGAAATTTTTGTTTTAGGGGATTCAAGATGCAATAGTTAGTGGGTAAAGCAGTAAGACACTAGCAATAATTTTAAAACTATAACCTTGTAGCACAATAATGGTAGTAGGTTATACTTTCTAACTTATTATTATTATAGAATTAACAGGAGTTCTCCTCAAGCAATTGTACAAAATAGAAGCATAAGGAACGGTGTGAAATTCTTTTAATGAGGACAATTACCTTGATTCCTAAGTCATATAAGTGTAACAAAATAAAGTGAGTGATATATCATTTTTAGCTGTTTGAAACAATTACACATTAATTTCATCCCCTTCACCTTTGGAACCTTTCAACAAAAGTATATAGATTAATTCCCTTTTTCCACTCAATCAGAAGTCTAAGTTATTCTTTATTATTGTTGGTATTTTTCTTAGTCATTCTGACATGGAAAAAATTGCAACGTATTGCTAATTTGGTATTTTTGTTTTTGTTTGCTTCTCTTTGGGTGTATAATTTATTACTTTGATGTATGTTCTAGAATATCTTTCAGATGTTTTGCTGGTATTGTCATTTTCTTAATGTTAACACATTGTCTTTTTTATGAAGTTGTTAATCTCTTATGTATGGATGTCACATATATCACTACTTGGTGTTAAATGCTATGGATCTTCTCCTTTCCCTACTGTGATG
This sequence comes from Microtus obscurus, assembly GCA_963919715.1. Lineage (NCBI taxonomy): Eukaryota > Metazoa > Chordata > Mammalia > Rodentia > Cricetidae > Microtus > Microtus obscurus. The sequence goes on from CAWTZC010001394.1 coordinate 943, forward strand.
TTTGTTTCTTCTGTCTTTATACGACAACGTTGTAAAAATCAACTTGAGTTTCTTTGTATTTTTCACACAATTAAATTATCTTTTGTAACCTAAGATAATGCATTGCTGAACCTTTAAATTACCTTCTTCCAAAATAAATGCTAAATACAGTATAGAAATATACAATGACATGCTATGTTGTTTGTAGTACTGTCTGTTATTGATATCATGTGTGGTCAAGTGGGATCAGTAACTAATACTTCTGAAATTATTTAAAAATTTCTGGACAGTATCCTCCAACTCTTTCTCTTTTATATTCCTTGTGTCATTCAGTAAGAGAAACAGAATAAATCCATTGTTATGGACAGATACATACACAGTCACAATGACAATTTCATAAGACAGCTTTCCGGAAGGCATAGATTCAGACTCATATAAAAGACAGATAGCATGAAATATACAACACCAGGTGAAGAAATAGACAATTTAAATCTGGGGTTGCTACCTGCCAAAGGACAAAAAAGGAGAAGTGATTGCTTGATTTTAGTCTATAATGTACCAATGCAGTATAGGTGACTCTGAGTATAGTATTAAAGTGTTTAAACTCACACATTTAGTGTCCTATATGAGTAATCTCAAATTCATTAAATATTTGTAATAAAGAATTGCTATCTTCACAGTGTAGTTAGGACCCAGGCAGAGAACTGTAAGATAGGGGGGTGTAGCTCTCTCAAACTAAAATTCAAGCTTGCGCCCCAGGCCTCGCAGTGGCAGAGGCAAAGAGCCCCACTTTGGGCACCAAAATGTAACGGCGTAAATGAAATGCAGACAGAAATTATAAAAAAATATTCAGCTTTAATGAGGAAAAGACTTACAGAACCGAGGTTCCCGCGGAGAACAGGAAAGCAGAAGGGAAGGGGCAGAGCACACAGCAATATTTATTAGTAAAAAGTATCCTCAGGGGTCCCCGCCCTACTGATTGGCTGGGGCTTCCCCTTCAGCTTCGAAGGGAGTTTGGAAAGAAAGTATGAGGCTAAGTGTGGTGTGGATATTACAAAATTTTCTTTATGAGATGACATGGATATTGCACACACACATGCATATATATGTATAAAAATATGTGCATATATGTATATGAGGAAATATAAAAATATATAAAAGAAACTACTGATAACAGTTAACTTCATGCATACTACTGCCCTGAATTGAACACAACCTAACAGTTAAACAAAAATCACCTTTATCTTTCAAGATTGAACAGATAGTGTATAAACCACCTGAAAACACATTTAAAATGAATTCGTAGTTACTTGGTGTCCTTCTTCACCTAACCCCACAATTTTTATACAGCTCTTCTTTGACACTTATGTTATATGAGTCAATATGAATGTATCATAACATACTGTGATAATATTACATGCTTAGTGAACAAAATCTAGTGTTGATGTGTTTTGAACTTGACAACTTCCATTAAAAGAAGCCAACAATTTTTGTAGTTCTCTCTAAATCTCAAAGTTCCAATTAACTGTATTTTTTTTTTCTTGGTTTTTCGAGACAGGGTTTCTCTGTAGCTTTGGTGCCCGTCCCAGAACTAGCTCTTGTAGACCAGGCTGGCCTCGAACTCCCAGAGATCTGCCTGCCTCTGCCTCCCGAGTGCTGTATTTTCATAAGAACAATAAAAGGTTTAGATAGTTTTAGCAATGTGAGAGTTAGTTTTGCAAACACTTCTCAGAACCAGGCTGTTAATTAGAATCAGATGCCAACTGAAGAAACTACTTTCAGTTTTGTTTCATTCCACAACATCTACTTGTTAATCTAAGCAGCAACCCCAACATCTTTGTGTACTTTCACACTAAAAACCAGGTGAATACCATGATCAGGTTTATAGGATTTTGATTTACAGTTAACTTCAGCTTTCATTTCCCCATTTCTGCTTTGCCTTGGTTGAGAAGAATACGCCAGGATAGCCCAAGCTCTCAGTGCATAACTTGACAGCTGATCAGATTACTTGATCTCAACAAGGAAGAAACAGCATTTTCATCTCTCCTCTATGTAACCAAGCCAGGAGTAAATACTCTGCAGATTTCTGCAGACTCTGCAGAGGGCGAGTGTGCTTCTCGCATGTGAATGGTGTTTGATGATACTTTTAATGCAAATCCTGAGGAGAGATTCCAGGAGCTAAAGGGATACAAGCTTTTCCCTCAGACAGAAGCTCAGAAGAGATGGCGGGTTCTGCAGTAAGTATGTCTCTGCTCAGCAGTTATGCATAATTTCCTTTCAACATTTATTAATTTATTTTGCAAATCTTTACTTCTCTGGTCTTTATAATCTTGCCTAAGAAATTTATTTCTAATGAAATTTACTTCTTTGTTTTTCTTGTGAGTGTTATGATAGATTCTTTAAAGTATATTGTTTACACAGTGTGGACTTCCCTCCATTTTGTTCTTGCCTGCTAATTATTATCTTGACATATATCCTGAATGAAATAATGATTTTCATCATTGAGTATTTCCTTGTAACAGATGAATATTATAACTTGCTGATGTCCAGTTACTCTAGAGACAATTTCATATCCTCATAAAAGACAGGAAATAAAAAAGCAAAAATGAAAAAGAGAAAAGAAAAAATATGCAAATGTACAGCATCACCTCCATCTGACAACTTTTTTCTTTCTTTGTCTTTTGTTGGTTTACTGGCTTATGAAAATGCATATACAATCACTTCTAATACTTTAATAGAATAACCCATTCAATTGTTAAAAGAATTATTAGAAATGAAATATTATAAAAATTACATATGTAGAATTCTAGTTGACAGTCTAGAATGTGGCAGATATATCTAGCTTGTACTTTTAGCATAAAACTGATGCTATATTATTCATATTATAGTTTCCTTGCTTTATTTCATGGACAGTGACTATCAGAACAATAATGATGTGACTGTGAAAACCTGTAATCAGTTTATGTTAATGTTTTGATATTGACTTCATTCGCCTGTGTTTGATTCTCTGTGTCAGTGTGTACCATTTCAGAGATAATTTGTTTGATTTTTGTTTTTCTGAATTCATATATAGCGTGTCATTTTGTAGTCAAGATAGGTGAGATTCATATCACCAGCAATAGTTATTTTGAAAAATTGACAAGTAATTTATATAAACTATCATATATTTTTCAGAAACTGAAATTTTTCCTAATCATTTTGGTGTGTTCCCTAGAATTGGAGACCACCTTGCATGGTATCTCCCAACATTTACTCCAATAAACACAATTGTTTTCATGTGAAGAATAAAGGAAAATAGATGTACATTTATACATTTATATTTATTTATTTTTATGGAAAAATATCATTCCTCACAGATTTTATCTTGAATAAAATCTCACTGCCTCCATGACTCTCACTAACTCCCCAAACCTTTTCCCATCCAGACCCAGCCAATTTCTCTCGAACTGAAACAGATCATGGAATTGGTTTGTCTGACTATTATGAAATGGTATATACATGAGGTATATAAAATATATTATTTTACAATTTCAGTCTCAAATATGCAGTGTTTATGATACTTCTGTGAGGAGTAATTTGTAGAGGTAGCATTCACTTTGGACTCTGAATTTTGTGTGTTTATACTTCTCTATAACCAAGCTTTTTGAGATTTCTTCATAGTGTTACCCACAGTGGCTTCACTGTTTTTCAATCTAAGCAACACACAATTAGGATTCTGTTTCTTTCACACCCCTCCACATTTGTTGTCAGTCCTGTAACTTTCTGACTGGGGTACAATGAAATTTCCAGGTTGTTACATATGCAAATCCCTAATTGGAAGAGACTATGAACATGCTTGAGCTATTTATTATCAATTTTCTCTTACTTTTAGTACTCTGTGCTTAAATCAGTGCACTATTTTGAATAATGAAATAAAGATTTCTTTCATTCCATGGAATTGCCCTTTACCTGGCTGATTAGAGACTTTTTAGTTTTTATCAAGACCCACTTGTCAGTTTTTGACTTAATTCTTGGAAAAGCACAGTCCTATTTAAAAGACTTTTCCTAGATCAATATCCTATAGGACAATACATTATTTTTTCCCCTAGCAACATCAGTTTTCATGTTTAGTGCTCTGATGTATTTTCAGTTGTATTTTTGTGTAAAGTGATTAGCAATAGGTCTAATTTCAAATCTTGCATGTGGATAACCAGTTTTTCCAGCACTGTTTGTTGAAGATTTTTTTTATTTCAAAGTTATGTATTGACATATATGTTAATATTGGATGACTGAAGTTACATGTACTCACGTGTTGATCTACAATTTATTCTGTTGGTCTGTATATTTGTTTTTGTATCTGTTGTATGACAATTTATTGCTATGGCTGTAGAATATATACTTCATGAAATGGGAAAATATTCAATACATATTTATGATTGTACTGATTGTCCAGGTTCTTTTTGCACTACATAATTTAAAGGACAGTATTTTTCTCTCTTCCAAGTATAATGAAATTTTGATTTCAATTTGGATTGCTTCAATTCTGTTAAAAAGCTTTTGTCATTTTGAAATTGTTTCTATCAATACAAAGCTTGGATAGCTCTCCATTTTCTTGATACTTTCTCTATTTCTGTCTGCAGAGGTTCAACGACTTGATTGTAGATGTCTTTCATTTCATTAGATTGTTTTTTTTTCTTGATCATTTATATTATTTCAGTTTTTTGTGAATATGAGTGTTTCAACAATTTCTTTCATGGTATGTTTGTTATTAGTTTGTAGGGAATTAGATTTTTGCAATTTGATTCTGTATCCTACCACATAAATGAGTTGTTTGTGATTTCCAGAAGTTTTCTTTCAGGTATATTTGAATCTCTAACAAGGTGTCATATCATATCTAAGTAAGAAACTTTTACTTCTTCTGTCCATATTACTATCCCTTTTAATTTTCTTCTCTTGCCTTTTTGCTTCAGATAGTACATTAATAACAATGTTGAAATGGAGTGCAGATATTAGATATCCCTACCTCTTTTCTTCTTTTGTGGGATCTTCTAGAGGACTTCTCTATTTAGAAAAATGTAGACTCTTTGATTCTGATATAGTGCTTTTATTATGTTGAGATATATTTCCTCTAGACAAATATCCTTTATGAGATTACTCATTAACCCATATTTTGTCATAGGAATTTAATGCATCCGTTGGAATGATCACATGACTTTTGTCCATAAGTTCTTCTGTGTGCCTTACTGGATTCATTGGCTTGTATATGTGTATTTAACTTCCCTTCATTTCAATAACAAAGCCATGTTGCTTACGGTATATAGCACTTATCTGTGTCTATATTTTATTTGCTGGTATATTATTGGACACATTTGAGTAACTGTTCATCATGGATATTGACCATCAACTTTCTTCTCTAGTGTGTGTGCAGTTTTGGTGGTAGAGCAATACTGACTTCATAGAATTGGAATTGGAGGTTTCTGTTTGTTCTTTTCTGAATATTTTAAAAATGATTGTCTATGTAAATGTTTAATAGTTTAGTAGAAGTGTTCTCTGCATAAAGCTCTCCCTGATGTTTTGTTTTCATTTTGAGTTCTCTCTATCTTTCTTTTATTTGTGGGAAGAATCTGTCAATGTTGCTTTCCATAGAAGAGAACTAGCAATGGGAATTAGCTGAATCTGTGTACTCATTTCTCTGCTTATATGTACTTGGTCTGCTTTGGTTTTTAGTGTTTCTGCCTTTCCACTGGAGTTGGTTTGCATACTTCCTTGTTTTTTTTGAATATTTTTACTTTTATTAAGACTAACTTTTTGATTCTACCAATTTCATTTTCCTTTTTTTCTCCTCGCTCCCACTGACCCCATGATGTGGGATTCCCCTCTGTATGCTGTGAATACTATTGGTTAATAAAGGATTGCTTTGAGCCTATAGCACAGAGCAGAGTAGAAAGAGCTAGGTGGGGAAAACTACAGAGAATTCAGGGAGAAAGAACGGCAGAGTAAAGGAGAAGCCATGTAGCCCTGCCAGAAACAGATGCCAGAACTTTAGTTGGTAAGTCACAGCCATGTGGCGATACACAGATTACTAGAAATGGGTTAAATAAAGATATAACAGTTAGCCAATAAGAAGCTAGACTTAATGGGTCAAGCAGTGATTTAAATAATATGGTTTCTGTGCGATTATTACAGGTCAAATTGGTCAGAAACTAACTAGTGACCCTATTACAACAGATTGGAACCAATGTGGCCAACTAAAATCCACTCAAAACCTGAGAGGGCTTGCAAAGGAATTCTAGACACTTTTTAAAGCAAAAAGGTTAGTAATATTTTATTTTCCAAATGGTCTTTGCTTGCTGGCAGCATGCTGCAGCTCCTTTAAGAGAGGTTTTCCTGACTCAGAAATAGCAGGAAAAAAAGCCATGGGCTCTGAAATGCTGGCTTTCTGGGCCATGCTGCCAGTGTGACCAGTGGCTCTTTCAGGAGACTGAACATTTAAATGGGGTTTGAAAGCAGAATGTTACAACCTACTTAATGGCTCAACATAGACCCCTTCTGGGGCAGTGTGCAGCTCAGAGGCAGTGAACAGACCTCCTGTGCCATGCTGGAGTGTGTGGGGAAAGCAGGAAGTGCTGTATTTTTCCTAGCAGTGGTTCAGCTTAAGTTTTTAAGATGTACTTAGCATTTTACGAAGTGTTTCTGTACAATAAAGAATTACAGATACACAACAGGATAGATTCAGACATAAAAGACCTCTAAATGTGTCACAATGTTGGATAAATGTATGTAGGATTGGGAGAAAGAAGAAATAGAGAGTCATGAAAGGAAATAAATGGTTTATAAAAATTAAACAAAGTCTTTAATGAGACAGAGTACAGATAGTCATAGACTAAAGGAGTAAAGATAATAAATATTAAAAAAGTAATAGAGTAAGAAAAGCTACATAAAGTTCTAAAATTCACAGAGAGTCTTGTTTATTTATGTATTTCAGGGCTAAGTGACCAAAAACTAGCTAGCGGCCTCCTCCTACACCCCTACCTTTCTGAACCCCACCCCACAACCACTCCTCAGAGAGTCAGAGGCCTGCCATGGGAAGTCAACAAAGTCTATCTTGTCAGTTGAATAAGGACTCCTAATCTGAGCACGTTATTCCTCCATAGGGAATGGGCTTCAAAATGTCATTTTATGTTCAAGGAATAAATACTGGTCCCAACATCTGTAGCCATACAAAGTGCCAAATTACAAAACAATTCTCTGCATACATAGGGACTAGTTTGGTCAGAGAGTTGGAACTTACCTACAGTCCTTCAAGGTTATTGTGCTTCAACCTCAAGCAAAGATCCCACGTAGATTTAGAGTTGAGAGTTCTGTTCTCTCAAGGTTTTGTCAAGAGGTGTGGCTAATAGGCAGCCCTTGTACTTCAGGGATAGAGAAGTAGACATGCTTCTACCTCAAACAAAAGTCTTGGAATCCGCCTAAGTGTCCATTTCATTAAGAAGATGACATTGGATACCACCCAGGGAGTGATTTACCTACAGAATGTTTTGTTCTAGTGTATATGACTTGTTTTGTTATAGCAACAGAATGTTTAACTATGGATGTAGTCCCCAGATTTAAATTGTTATATGTTCATTTTCTGTATCATGTTAATGCAGTTTTTTTGTCTTACTCTTATTTTGGGGGGTAAGGGGGCATTTGAAGCAATTGGAAATTAAACACAGGTGAATTTAAATACTCACTGGACATCTCTCCTGATACTATTCTATGTTTCTCCATTTTATTATTTGCATTTGCATCTTCATATTCTTTACTATATTTCTAAATCCTCAAGCCTCTGTCTTGGCAAGAGGTATTTTTGTAGAGGTTGTTCCCTGATATTCCCACCTGTCGGTGTGAAGTCAGTGACCTCCCAATAGTTCGGTCAGCTGTTTCTCTGGGTTCCTCCATTATGTTCTTAACCCATTTGCTAATATTATTGCTCTTACCTCTCTAATACTGTACTCCAGCTGTTCAGCCCAGTGCATAGCTATGGATCTCCGTGTCTGATTTCCTCAGTTACTAGATGAAATTTCTATGATAACATTAAGTACTTATTGATCTTGATCCCAACTTTCCTGAGAAACCGCCACACTGCCTTCCAAAGTGGTTGCACAAGTTTGCATTCCCACCAGCAATGGATGAGGGTGCCCCTTTCTCCACAGCCTCTCCAGCAAAGGCTATCATTGGTGTTTTTGATTTTAGCCATTCTGACAGGTGTAAGGTGATATCTCAATGTTGTTTTGATTTGCATTTCCCTGATCGCTAAGGAGGCTGAGCATGACCTTAAGTGCCTTTTGGCCATTTGGACTTCTTCTGTTGAGAATTCTCTCTTCAGATCAGTGCCCCATTTTTTAATTGGGTTAATTAGCATTTTAAAGTCTTGTTTCTTGAGTTCTTTATATATTTTGGAGATCAGACCTTTGTCTGTTGCGGGGTTGGTGAAGATCTTCTCCCAGTCAGTGGGTTCCCTTTTTGTCTTAGTGACAGTGTCTTTTTGCTTTACAGAAGCTTCTCAGTTTCAGTAGGTCCCATTTATTCAATGTTGCCCTTAATGACTGTGCTGCTGCGGTTATACCTAGGAAGCGATCGCCTGTGCCCATCTGTTGTAGGGTACTTCCCACTTTCTCTTCTATCAGGTTCAGTGTGTTCAGATTGATATTGAGGTCTTTGATCCATTTGGACTTGAGTTTTGTGCATGGTGATAGATATGGGTCTATTTTCATTCTTCTACAGGTTGACATCCAGTTGTGCCAGCACCATTTGTTGAAGATGCTTTCTTTCTTCCATTGTATACTCTTAGCACCTTTATCGAAAATGAGGTATTCATAGGTTTGTGGGTTCAAATCCGGGTCTTCTATACGATTCCATTGGTCGACTTCTCTATTTTTATGCCAATACCACCCCGTTTTCATTACTGTAGCTCTGTAATAGAGTTTAAAGTCAGGGATGGTAATGCCTCCAGAAGTTCCTTTATTGTATAAGATTGTTTTGGCTATCCTGGGTTTTTTTGTTATTCCAAATAAAGTTGATTATTGTCCTTTCAAGATCAGTGAAGAATTTTGATGGGATCTTGATGGGGATTGCATTGAATCTATAAATTGCCTTTGGTAGGATTGCCATTTTTACTATGTTGATCCTCCCAATCCACGAGCAAGGGAGATCCTTCCATTTTCTGGTATCCTCTTCATGATCTTATTATAGGGAAACGTTAGCTCAGGAACCCCCCTCTACTATTCCTTTTGCTGCTAGCTGGGGTCTTCCTTACAGATTTCTGGGAATTTCTCAGAATCCAGTTTTCTCATTAACCTCAGAATGGTTCCCTCTTTCAAGATGTCTTTTGTCTTCTCCCTTTCTGTCCTGACGACACAACTTTTCCCATAACTCATGTTCTCCTCCCTATCCTTTCTCCCCTCCTTACTACACTTTCCCCTCCCCACAAGCTTCCAATTTTCTCAAGAGAACTTGTCTGCTTTACTTTCCCTCTTAGCATTCTCCTTATTTCCTGGCTTCTCTGTGGTCGTAGACTGTAAGCTGGTCATGCTTTGTTTTTTTTTTCTTTCTTTTTTTTTTTTTTTTTTTTTTCGAGACAGGGTTTCTCTGTGGCTTTGGAGCCTGTCCTGGAACTAGCTCTGTAGACCAGGCTGGTCTCGAACTCACAGAGATCCGCCTGCCTCTGCCTCCCGAGTGCTGGGATTAAAGGCGTGCGCCACCATCGTCCGGCTTTTTTTTTCTTTTTTTTTCATGCTTTGTTCAAAGGCTAAGATTCAATTATGAGTGAATATATTTTGTGTTTATAATTCCAGGTTACCTCACTCGGATGTTTTCCTTTTCTATATATTTACCTGCAAATTTCAGCATATCATTGTTTTTGACCACTGAGTAGTAGTCTAATGTGTAAATCCACTACATTTTCCTTTTTTAACCACATTTTCTTTATCCATTCTTCAGTTGATGGGCCTCTAGGCTTTTACCAGGTTCTAGCTATTACATATAATGTTACTATGAATATAGTTGAGCAAATGTCTTTGTAGCTTTAGTGTGCTTCCTTTGCATATAGACCCATGAGTGGTATTTCTGGGTCTTGAAGAATATTTATTCCCAATTTTCTGAGAAACCCCGATACTGATTTTGAAACCAGCTATAGATGTTAGCAGTTTCACTAGCAATAGAGGACATTTCTACTTATTTCACTTCCTCTCCTACATAACCAGTTATTATTGTTTTTTTTTTTGTCAGATATTCTGAAAAGTGTAAGATTGTATCTTAGGTTTGTTTTGATTTGCATTTCCCTGATGTTTAAGAATGTTGAGCCATTCTTAAAGTGTCTTTCATCCTTTTGAGATATCTGATGAGAATTCTCTATTTACAAATGTACCCCATTTTTAAATTTGGATTATTTTACATTTTATTTTCTAGTTTCACGAGTTCTGTGTACATTTTGGAATTCAACTATCTATCAGCTATGTGGTTGTTGAAGAATTTTCCCAATTTTCCTTTTGCTGGTTTGTCTTGTTGAATGTGTCCTTTGCCATATACAGGTTTATCAGATTCAAGAGGTGCCACTTATTAATTTTGCTCTCAGTGCCTGTGTTACTGGTGCTATATATAGGAAGTGGTCACATTTTTTCACGTGTTCAATACTACTTCCCACTTTCTCTTCAATGAGGTTGAGTGTGGCTATTTTTTATGTTGAAGTCTTTGATTCATTTAGAATTAAATTTTGTGCATTGGGATAGATATGAATCTATTTCCATTCTTGTACATATTGGCATCCAGTTATTTCAGCAGTATTTATTGAAGACACTTTGTTATTACAGTGTATAACTTTAATTTTTGAAAAAATCAGGTGTTCAAAGGTGTATGTATTAATGTCAGGGTCATTGATTATAATTCCTTGGTCCACATGTCTGCCTTTATTCCAATGCCAAGCTGTGTTGTGGTCCTTGTATTAAAACTGTCAGTGGCAGGGCACTCCAATATGCTCTGAGCAAACATTTCCCAGTGCATATGGTAAGCAGAACAAGTTGTAAATCATAGACTCTTTGTATACCTTTCTGCCCCATTCTCAGAACAGGGAGCCTAACCTGTTCTGAATGAACATATGAAGATAAGTGGTTTATGCTCCATTTTATCCATTATTGAAAATTCTTGTTATGATCAGCCTTATAGGTTCCTGAAGGTTTCCACTGCACTGCACTAGGATTCCATATTTTCCCCCAAAGCCCATGTGTTTCAGGCTTTCCTTAACATAATTCTCTCCTTTTATCCCTCCCTGTCTCACAAAATCCTAATTGTTCACATCCACCTATAAAGTATATTCTATTTTCTTTCACAGAAGATTTTTCCATCACTGCTAGAACTCTTTATTTATCCACTCTACATCTGGGTATTAGAGTGCGGTTATACTTTACTGACTAGGTAATATGCACTTATAAGTTCATACATATCATATATCTTTCTGGACCTGGGGTGCATTCCTCAGGATAATTTTTGTAGTTATACCCATCATCCAAATTTCATGATATCTTTTTTTTAACATCCAAGTAATAGAGCATTGTGTCTATATACCATATTATATTTATCCATTCTTTGGATGAGGGACATCTACACTGTTTCCAGTTTCTGACTATTATGAATAAAGTTTATAGGATCATAGTTGAGCAAGTATCCTTGTGGTGGATTGGGGTGATTTTTTTTGTGTCTATGCCCAACAGTAGTATAGTTGGATTTTGAGAGAGATCAATTCCCAATTTTCTGTGGAAGTACCATATTCTTTTCTATAGTGGCTGTATGAATTTTCAATCCCACCTGGTGCAGGAGAACAATTCTATATTCTGTCAATTATATTTTAAATAAACACTGATTGGCCAAGAGCTAGGCAGGCAGTATAGGTGGGAAAACTAGGCAGGAAATAGAGGTGGGGCAATGAGAACAGGAATATTCTGTGAAGGAGGAAGCTCTTTCCTCAGTCCTGCCCAGAAGGCAGGATGAAGCAGGATGTGACCTACCCAACTGAAAAAGGTAACAAGCCATGTGGCTTACATAGATAAAAATAACGGGTTAATATAAGTTATAAGAGCTAATAAGAAGCCTGATCTAATGAGCTAATCAGTCTATAACCTAATGTAGATGCTCTGTGTGATTTTCTCTGGGACTGAATGGCTGGGGGACCGGACATGACAGAAACCCTAATGAGGAGGACCTCATGTTACACTCACCAGCAATGGAAGAGTGTTCTCCTTATTCTCCATCCTTGCCAGACTTATCTATCCTTTGTGCTTTTGATATTAGTGATTATGACAGGTATAAGTTGGAATTTCATAGTAAGTTTTTTTTTGAAGTTCCAAGATGGCTAAAAATGTTGGAATTTTCTTTGCTTCTTAGACATTTGAAATTATTCTAACCAGAACTTGATGTTTAGGAATCTACCTAATTTTTAATGAGAAAGTGACCTGATCTTTTGTCCTTTTCAAATTTCAACTTAGACCATGAAGCACAATATTGACAAGTTCAAGAGAACCACCATATACGGACTGCTCAAGCATTTTTCCAGCATTGCCAGAGCATAAATTCTGTTATTTCCAATTTTCAATGGCTTATTTTTTATGTCTAGTATATATATATATATATATATATATATATATATATATATATATATATATATATATATATCTGAGCAGTTGGCAATTCGAATGAACCTTTGAGACTCAAAGCAACTAGGTCTGTGTATTCTGATGATGTCATGCTGTTGTTGAACATAGCTCTGACTGTTGTATTCATGGTCACCACACATCCTCAATAATCTTTGGGATGTATGAAAATTTTAAAGGGATTTCTATCATCTCATTGGAAAGGGTTTCTGGGACTTTCAATAATAGTTTATTTTTTTCCAAGAGTTGCTACTGAATCAGAATGATTCAACAATCACTCATACAATTTTTTTCTTCATGCAGAATTGTTAGCAAAGATCAAAAATGTTGTTTTTATTAGTGACACTGAGGTTTAAAATCTTTTAAGTAAATTAAAAGTTAAGAAAGTCACATAATTGTTTAAAAGATTTTCTGAGGTATATAACCTGTAAGAGAAAACATATAGTCTCTTACAAGGAAGACATGAAGAGATATATAGTAGGGATACATCTGGATAGAGTTAAGAAAAGAAATGAGGAGAAAAGAAAGAGCTGATAGAAAGACCCTAATAATTTGTGGGTTTCCCTTTTTTGCTATCCCCAGAGAAAAAGTATTGCTCCACTCCCTGGTCCTAGAGAATTAAGTTTTATATACTCAGAAAGAAGAACCAATTTGAGTGATTACTTTGTGAGCTCTTTGTTTCCACTCAATTCCTGAGTTGCTGAGGAACTTTGTTGTCAGTGTCTGTTTACTTATAGAATGATTTTACTTTCCAGAGGTGACATTTATTAATTGTCTAGGTTATTGTGCTTATGTTATTCTGTTTAGTAAATTGCTCAAGTGCCAGTATTTTAAAGGCTATTCCCCAATTTCTCTCCCAAGATGTTCAATGTATGTGGTTCTTTGATTTTTTTTTTTGGATTTGAGATTGTGTTATGGGATAAACACATATCTATTTGCTTAACTCTACATGATGAAATACATTTAGACGAGTAGCATTTATGAAAGATGCTTTTTTTTCTTCATTGTGCTTTTATGGTTAATTTATCACGAATCATATGTCCCTATATGTGTGGCATTATTTCTGCATTTTGATTCAATGCTATTTATAAACATGTCTGTATTCATGCCAATACCATGTATGTTTTGTTACTATACCTCTGTATAGTTTAAAATCTGGGATAAGGATATTGTCTGAAGTTCTTTTATTGTTCAAGGTTTTTTTTTAGATTCCTTTGTTTTTTGTTTATCCATATGATAGTGAGTTTTGTCCTTTCAAGTTATGAAAACAATTGTGTTAGCTATTAGATGGGTATGAGTAGAATGTGTAGATTCCTTTTACTAGAATTGCAATTTTAAATACGTTAATTATACTGATCCATGAGCATGGGGGATCTGGACATTTCCTGATATCTTCTTTACTTTATTTCTTAAAAATATTGAAAATTTTATCATAAGTCTTTCACTTAGTTGGTTAAGGCAACTCAAGGTAGTCTATTTTGGGGACAATTATAAAGACTGCTTTTAGCTAACTGATCTTTTAGTTCATTTTTTTTCATTAGTATTAAGAAGGGTTACTGTTTCTTCTTTTTTTAGTTATTCCTGTATTTAACAATATTTCTAAAAGTGTTTCTCAGCTGTATATATGGCTTCCCAGTAGATTTTTGTGGTCACTTATGTGTACAAGCATATTATATGCAAATAATTAACATTGCCTTCTACTTTTGTAGTTTTATTCTCTTGAATTACTTCAGTTGTCCTATTGCTCTAGCTAATATTTAAGCAATGTATTACCTTGGTATAAAGATGATGGACAGTCTTTTCTTCTTCCTACTTTTAGTAGAATTTTTTTGAGTTTCTATTTAGTAAATATGATGTTGGTTATAGGCTTGCTCTAAATTCCCTTTGTTATGTATGTCCGTATAAATATTATATTCAAGACATTTATAATGAAAGGGGTTGGATTTGTTCAAAGGCTTATGCAAAAAAATCAACAAGATAGAAACACCATTGTCCAAACGAACTAAAAGACAGAGAGAATATGCAAATTAAAAAAGAAGAAATGAAAAGTGTCAATAACAAATGATAATGAGAAGTTCAAAACCTGTCCTCCACAAAATAAGAAAAGCTAAAAGTACTAAACAACTTTTCTCAATAGATACTGCAAACAGAAGTTAAATCTTGATCATATAAATAAATTAAATAGATGCATAACCCCTAAAGAAATAGAGCCAGTTATTAAAATATCCCCCAATGTAGTAATAGGAGCAACGCCTTCACCCCAACAGAGAAATGTTCAAGGGTCAGATGATTTTTATAACAGAACTCTATGACATTTTGAATGAGAACAATATACTCTTCAAATTGTTCCTCATAACAAAAATAGAAGGAACATTGAAAATTCATTTTATAAGACCATATTAACACTGGGTAACTTATTGTGATATAGTACTATGATGCTTCTTGTATTCTTTTTTTTTATTTATTAAAGATTTCTGTCTCTTCCCCGCCACCGCCTCCCATTTCCTCCCTTCCCCCAACCAAGTCCCCCTCCCTCGTCAGACAAAAGAGCAATCAGGGTTCCCTGCCCTGTTCTTGTATTCTTGAAGCAGTGACAGAACCCTGTACCTCTAGGGATAAATAAGTATTGGATGAAAGTTGATCTAAGCCATCTGCCCACAGTGTATTCAGAACTATTTCAGGTCTTAGAAGTCAGTCGCTCTCCTGTTCATGACACTTGGTTGTTGGTTGTTCTATGGTCTTTCCCACTGTTGTAACTGGAGCCATTTGGATAAGAATCTCTGCATCCTTCCTGGATAGAGCAGTTCTAACTCTTACTGCACACCTGACTATGGACCAATTTTCAATTGACAGCAGTGTAGCCATGCATGCTGTCATCTGCACAGCTCATGTTTCCCCAGCCACTGGCTTGTACAGCAAAAATTTGCTTTGAGGGTAGAGGCCCTTGACTGATGATTTACACTGACATTGTCTGCAACTGCACATGAAATACCTGCCTCCAACTCATACTTTATTTCAGTCTGTGGATCTACAGCTTAAAGTTTTTCCTATTTCACTTGATCTGTCGCACTTCCAGCACACAGATTTTTAGCATAGATTGTAATTTAGAGTATGCCTTTTCAAATAATGCTAATTAAGAATACACCAAGTTTTATGAAGAACTTATGTAGTCCTAGAATTCATAAAGAACTTTGTACCTTGGCGATTGATAAACTGTTTTCTTTCATGACAGGAAATCTTGACATTCAAGGATGTGTCAATAGACTTCTCTCAAGATGAGTGGGATTGCCTGGACTTTGCTCAGAGGGCTTTATACAGGGATGTCATGTTGGAGACCTACAGCAATATGCTCTCTGTTGGTGAGACTTTTCTTTTATGGTTCCTTTTTATTCATAACTGTTTCATATAAGTATATTTCAAAACTATGCCTGAATTGTCTCCCTGACTTTGACATACTAATTTAATAAAAATATTTTAGTTCATCATGTCAAACTCAATGGTATCTGTAACTTTATTTGTCAATATTTTTCTGTCTCCTGGGGTTGACAGTGATCCTTCAAACTTTTATAAAATGTTTTACTTTCAGACACATCATAGATTATATAGATTTGCAACTAAATTTTTCGTAATATATTTGAATTTAGATTCTTTAGAAATTTCAAAAGAAATCTAGGTATACAATATAAACAGAAATGATTTTGAATGTTTTGAAATATTAAAAGATAACATTTAGGAAATTATATCCTGAATTTTATGTTATTGGTCGTCTTATATAGTCACTATGATGGTGTATTAGAAACCCGTGTGCTTTACTGTTATCCCATGATAAGGTCATATGTCTGTTACAACATGCAGGTATTTCAGTGCCAAAACCAGATCTGATAAGTTCCCTTGAAGAATACAAAGAGCCCTGGAATGTGAACACAGGAGAGGAAAAAGGCAATGAACAAGGTAAGCTAGAGTAAAGCTTTGGGACTTGTGAGAATTTGAAGTCTTGAAGAAATTCATCCCTGCAATAAAGTTTGCAAAGATCTTTAATGGAAATGATATTAAAATTCACATTTAAAAATTATCCCAAAATATTTTGTCTTCTTTACATTAAAAAAACACAAAAATTCACTTTGAATAGTAAGCTCAAATCATGATAGAAGGAGGAAGAAAGACGATTTGTTGTCACATCCTTGACTGTCAGCAGGCCCTGAAATAATCAATTTTCCTTTTTTTATTACTTTCTTTTATTAAATTTTTTATTAAAAATTTCTGCCTCCTCCCCGCCTCCCTTTTCCCTCCCCCTTCTCCCACTCTCGATCTCCCACTCCCCTCCCCCTCCCTATCCAGTCCAAAGAGCAGTCAGGGTTCCCTGCCCTATGGGCCATCCAAGGTCCTACTTCCTCAGTCCAGGTCTAGGAAGGAGAGCATCCAAACCTGCTAGGCTCCCACAAAGCCAGTACATGCGGTAGGGTCAAAACTCAAGGCCATTGTCCTTAGCTTCTCAGCAGCCCTCATTGTCCACCATATTCAAAGATTCCGGTTTTATTTATTTATTTATTAAAGATTTCTGTCTCTTTCCCGCCACCGCCTCCCATTTCCCTCCCCCTCCCCAAATCAAGTCCCCCTCCCTTGTCAGCCCAAAGAGCAAGCAGGGTTCCCTACCCCATGGGAAGTCCAAGGACCACCCACCTCCATCCAGGTCTATAACCTTCATCAGAGAGTCCGGTTTTATCCCATGCATTTTCAGTCCCAGTCCAGCTGCCCTTGGTGATCTCCCAATAGATCAGCCCCACCGTCTCAGTAGGTGGGTGTCCTCCTTGCGGTCTTGACTTCCTTGCTCATGTTCTCCCTCCTTCTGCTCCTCATTTGGACCTTGGGAGCTCAGTCCATTGCTCCAATGTGGGTCTCTGTCTCTATCTCCATCCATCACCAGATGAAGGTTCTATGGTGATATGCAAGATATTCATTAGTATCGTTATAAGATAGGGCCATTTCAGGCTCTCTCTTCTCAGCTGCCCAAGGACCTAGTTGTGTACATCTCTCTGGACCCCTGGGAACCCCTCTAGAGTCAAGGCTCTTGCCAACCCTAAAATGGCTCCCTTAATTAAGATATATACTTCCCTGTTCCCATATCCATCCTTCCATTATCCCAATCATCCCATTCCCCCAATATCTCCCTATCCTCCCCTTCTCACTTGTCTCTCCCCAACCCCCCGTTTTCCCCATCTCACCCCACCCCCCAGTTCCCAATTTTTGCCCAGCAATCTTGTCTACTTCCAATATCCAGGAGGATAATTGTATGTTTTTCTTTGCGTTCACCTTCTTTTTTTTTTTTAAGGGTAGTTTTATTTTAATGACTGATCCACCTGAGGCCACAGGCAGCCCACTATGTACAGACTCGAGAGAAGCTCTATTTCTTGGTCTCTTCCTCCTTGGACAGAGTCTTGATGATCTCTTCCTTCTTGGCCTGAAGGCGCTCCTCCCGGCGCTTTCTTGCTTCCTTGGTCTTAGACCTGCGAGCCTCAGCCTGGTCAGCCAGGAGCTTCTTGCGGGCCTTGTCTGCCTTCAGCTTGTGGATGTGCTCCATGAGAATCCGCTTGTTTTTGAAGACATTCTTTTTGACCTTCAGGTAAAGGCTATGATACATATGGCGGTCAATCTTCTTGGATTCACGGTATCTCCTGAGGAGGCGGCTCAGGATCCGCATTCTTCTCATCCAGGTCACCTTCTCGGGCATTCGGGCATTGGCAGTACCCTTCCGCTTTCCTATGCCCATATGCCTGCACTTCCGTCGAGCCAAAGTGTTTTTCCGGCATCGAGCCCGGGAATGCACAGTCACAGGCTTCCGGATGATCAGCCCATCTTTGATCAGCTTCCGTATCTGCTGACGGGAGTTGGCATTGGCGATTTCATTGGTCTCATTGGGATCCAACCAGACCTTCTTTTTACCACAGCTCCAGGACGCTGGAGGCAAGCCTCTTCTGTAGCCTGAGCATACTCATGGCTGTGGACGCGTTCACCTTCTTATTTAGCTTCTCTAGGATCGTTAATAATACCAACCAAAATTCCCACCTCCTCCCCTCCTCCCACTTCCCTCCATCTCCAGCCATAAACCCTCCAACCCACCCTCCTCCAGTCCTAAGAGAGGGCAAGGTACCCTGCCCTGTTGGAAGTTCAAGACCTTCCACACTACATTCATATTGAGCAAGGTATGTATCCAAATAGACTAGGATTCCAAAAGACAATACATGCAGTAGAAACAAATCCCAGCGCCACTGTTATTGGCCCCTCAGTCTGCCCCAACTGTCAACTACATTCAGAGGGATCAGTTTGATCCCATGCTCATTCATTCCCAATCCAAGTGGAGTTGGTGAGCTCCCATTAACTTAGGCACACTGTGTCAGTGGGTGAACACCTCGTTGTCCTGAGTTCCTTGCTCATATTCTCCTTCCTTCTGCTCTTCTGCTGGGCCTTGGGAGCTCAGTCCAGTCATCAAATGTGGTTATCAGTTTCTGTCTACATCTGTCACCAAACAAAAGTTCTATGGTGATATTCAAAATAGCCGTGAGTTTGATTACAGGACACGTCCAGTTCAGGCACCCTCTCCTCCACTGGCCAGGGTCCTAGCTGGGGTCATCCCCATGGACAGTCCTGGGAACACCTCCAGAGCCAAGCCTCTTGCCAACCGCAAAATTACTTCCTCAATTAAGATACCTCCTTCCCTGTTCCCATATCCATCCTTCCTCCATCTCAACCACCCCACTCTCCCAAGCTCTCCCCCACACTCTGCCTTCTCCCCTCTATCACCTCCTATCTCCTGCCCCCTGCCTCAGACCATCCCTCATTCTCCCAACTTTTGCCAGTTGATCTTGTCTGCTTCCATTTTCCAGGTGAATCTATATATGTTGTTTTTTTGGCTTCACCTTATTACATAGGTTTTCTAGGAACATGAACTATAGGCTCAATGTCCTTTGTTTATGACTAGAATCTACTAATGAGTGAGTACATACCAAATTCATATTTTTGGGTCTGGTTTATCTCATTCAGGATAGTGTTTTGTAATTCCACCCATTTGCACGCAAAATTCAAAATGTCATTGTTTTTTTAACACTGAGTAGTATTCTAATGTGTAGATGTGCCACACTTTCTTAATCCATACTTCCATTGATGGACATCAAGTTTGTTTCCAGGTTCTAGCTATTACAAATAATGCTGCTATGATCTTAATTGAACAAATGCTTTTGTAGTATTATTGGGCATCTCCCAAGTGTGGTATTGCAGGATCCTGAGATAAGTTGATTCCCAATTTTCTGAGAAACTGCCACACCGATTTCCAAAATGGTTGCACAAGTGTGCATAACCACCAGCAATGGATGAGTGTACCCCTTACTCCACATCCTCTCCAGCAAAGGTGTTTTTGATTTTAGCTATTCTGACAGGTAGAAGATGATGTCTCAGAGCTGCTTTGATTTGCATTTCCCTGATACCTAAGGAAGTTGCATATGTCCTTAAGAATCTTTTGGCCATTTGAAATTCTTCTGTTGAGAATTCTCTGTTTAGTTTACTGCCCAATATTTTAATTGGGTTGTTTAGAATTTTAATGTCTAGTTTCTTGAGTTCTTTATATATTTTGAAGATAAGGCCATTGTCTGATGTGGGGTTGGTGAAGATCTTCTCCCATTCAGTATTTTGCCTGTTTGTCTTTTTGACTGTGTCCTTTGCTTTACAGACACTTCTCAGTTTCAGGAGGTCCCATGTATTCATTGTTGGCCTTATTGTCTATGCTACTGGGGTTATACTTAGAAAGTGGTCTCCTAGGTCCATGCATTGCAGGCTACTTCCTACTTTCTCTTTGATCAGGTTCAGTGTGGTCGGATTTATATTGAGGTCTTTAATCCATTTGAACTTTTGTGCATGGTGATAGATATGGATCTATTTTCATTTTTTCTACAGGTTAATATCCACTTTTGCCAGCACCATTTTTTGAAGATTTTTTTCTTCCATTGTATAGTATTAGCTTCATTGTCAAAAATCAGTTGTTCATAGGTTTGTGGATTAATATCTGGGTTTTCAATTTGATTCTATTGGTCAATGTCTTTGTTTTTATTCCAGTATCAAGCTGTTTTCATTACTGTAGCACCGTAATAGAGTTTGATGTCAGGAATGGTATTGCCTCTGGAAAGTCCTTTATTGTATAGGATTGTTTTGGCTATCCTGGTTTTTTATTTTTCCATATAAAATTGATTATTTCTCTTTGAAGAATTTTGTTGGGTTTTCGCTGTGTATTGCATTGAATCTACAGATTGCCTTTGGTAGAATTGGCATTTTTACTATGTTAATCCTACCTATCCAAAAGAATGGGAGATCTTTCCATTTTCTGGTATCCTTTTCAATTTCTTTCTTCAAAGACTTAAAGTGCTTGTCAAATGGATCTTTCACTTCCTTGGTTAAATTTACCCCAAGATACTTTATGTTATTTGTGGCTGCTGTGAAAGGTGATGTTTCTCTGATTTCTCTCTCAGCTTCTTCATCCTTTATATATAAAAGGGCTGCTGGTTTTTCTTTAGTTGATCTTGTACCCTGACACATCATTGAAGGTATTTATGAGATGTAGGCATTCTCTGATATAGTTTTTGTGGTCACTTATGTACATTATCATACCATCTGCAAAAATGAAATTTTGACTTCTTCCTTTCCAATTTGAATCCCCATGATCTCATTATCTTGTCTTATTGCTATTTCTAGAACTTCAAGCACTATACTCAAGAGATATGGAAAGAGTGTATACAGCCTTGTCTTGTTCCTTATTTCAGTAGAATCACTTTGAGTTTCTCTTTATTTAATTTGATGTTAACTGTTGCCTTGCTGTATATTGCTTTTATTATATTTAGATATCCTTGTATCCCTATTCTCTCCAAGACCTATATCATAAAGAGTTGTTGAATTTTGTCAAATGCTTTTATGGCATCTGATGAAATGATCATATGTTTTTTTCTTTCTGTTTATTTATATGATAAATTACATTAATATATTTTCATATTTTGAAACAGCCCAGCATCTCTGGGATGAAGCTTACTTTATCATTATGAATGATTTTTTGATGTGTTCTTGGATTTGTTTTGCCAGTATTATATTGAGAATTTTTGCATCAATGTTCATGAGTGAGACTGGTCTGTAATTCTCTGCAATGACCCTTCTTTTTCTTTTATGTGGAGCACATTGCAGAGTATAGGTATTAGCTCTTCTTGGAAGTTCTGATAGAATTCTGTTAAAACCATTCATTCAGCCCTGGGCTTTTTTTTGGAGGGGGGGTTGATGACTTCTATTTCCTATTTAAATTGTTCACCTGGTGTTGATTTAATTTTGGTATATGGTATCTATCTAAAAAATTGTCCATTTCTTTTACATTTTCCAATTTGGTCATGTACAGGCTTTTGTAGTAAGACCAAATGATTCTCTGAATTTCCTCAGTGTCTGTTCTTATGTCTGCCTTTTCATATCCAAATTTGTTAATTTGGGTGTTCCTTCATTCCCTTTTGATTAGTTTGGATAAGGTTTGTCAATCTTGTTAATTTTTCTCTAAGAACCATCTCTTTCTTTCATTGACTTTTTGAATTGCTCTCTGTGTTTCTATTTTGTTGATTTCAGCCCTCAGTTTGATTATTTCCAGTCTTCTATTCCTGGGTGAGTCTGATTCTTTGTTCTAGAGCTTTCAGGTGTGCTGTTAAGTCACTAATGTGAGTTTTGTCCGTTTTATTTGTGTGTGCACTTAGTGCTATGAACTTTCCTCTTAGCACTATTTTCATAGTGTCCCATAGGTTTGGATACGTTGTGTCTTCATTTTTGTTGAATTCAAGGAAGAATTTAATTTCTTTCTTTCTTTATTCCTTGACCCAAAGGTTGTTCATTATTTGACTGTTTAGTTTTCATGAGTTTGTAGGCTTTCTCAGGGGTAGTATTGTTATTAAATTCTAACTTTACTCTATGGTGATCTGATAAGACACAGAAGGTTACTCCAATTTTTTAAATCTATGGATGTTTGCTTTGTTACTGAGTATGTCACCCATTTTTGAGAAGGTTCCATGAAGTGCTGAGATGAAGATATATTCTTTTGTGTTTGGGTCGAATGTTCTATAGATGTCTTTTAAGTCCATTTGATTCATTACATTTGTTACTTCTCATATTTCTCTGTTAAGTTATGTCTGGTTGAACTGTTCATTGGTGAAAGAGGAGTATTGAAATCTCCTACTATTAGTGTGTGGGGTTTGATGTGTGATTTGAGTTTTCGTAATGTGTTTATTTTTTTAAATATGTATGTGCTTTTATATTATGGGCATAGATATTCAGAATTGAGACTTCATCTTGATGAATTGTTCCTGTTATGAGTATAAAGTGTCCTTCTCCATCTTTGTGCTAAGAATTTAATGGATTTAATATTTTCTTTCATGAGTGAGTCCATTTCCTTTTTAGTAACTTCAGCACCTGAGATTCTTCTATCTTTTGTATTTTGTTGGTTATACTTAACTCTGTAGTTCCTCTTCATTTACCCAGATTTTCCATATCCTGCCCTTTCTCAGTTTGTGTTTTTTTATTACCCACTTTTTGGTCCTTAAGTCTTGAACTCTTTCCTTTACCTGTCTGATTGCTTTTTCTTGTTTTTTGGGGGGGTATCTTCGAGGTATTTCTTAATTTCTTCTAACTTTTTGTTTATCTTTTCTTCCATTGATTTAAGGGAGTTTTTCACTTTTTGTTTAAAGGTCTTCATCATTTTCATTAGGTTACATTCATGGTTGTTTTCTTCTACTTCTTCTGGGTTAGGATGTTCAAGCCTTCCCGTTGTGTGTTTGCTGGATTCTGGTGTTACCATATTGCTTTTCAGGATGTTGGAGGAATTCTTGCACTGGCACCTACCCATCTCTTTCTTCAAATGAGGCCAGCAGAGTTTTGGCATCTTGGTCTAATCTTTGCTTGGCTGAATTAGTACTTGGGAGTTGTTCTTGTTCTGCCTTCTCTTAGGTCCTTTCAGCACTGGAGCAAGATGTGTTGCAGGATTCCAAGGACCTCACAGGCAAAACGGTTGGTTTGGGGGCAGGGTAGGTTGCAGGAAAGCTCAGCAGCAGGGACATTCCCAGCTGGCTGGCTAGAAAAGTTAGGGAGTTGTGCAGGGGCCCCTGGGTTCTGGCCCACTGGTAAGATCCTGGAGAGTGGGGCGTCTGGCTGTCTGGGCTTGTGGGCACTGACTCTTCTCTCAGATTCTCTCAGCACTGAAGCAGGCTGTGTTGCAGGTTCCAAGGACCTCACTGGCAAAAAGGCAGGTTTGTGGGTAGGGTGGGATGAGGTAAAGAAAGAGCAGCAGTGGAAACACACCCTGCTGGATGGCCGGAAAAGCTTAAGGAATTGTGGAGCCTCTGTTCTGTCCCCCTGGGAAGGTTCCAGAGAGTGGCACTTCTAGCTATCCCGCCCTGTGGCCACTGATCACCTCTCCTGTCCCCTCAACACTGGAGCAGACTCTGTTGCAGGGTTCCAATGACCTCACAAATGAAAAGGCAGGCTTTGGAGCAGGGTCGTCTCATAGAAGTAAAGCCTAGCAGAAGGCACACTCCCTGCTGGGTCTCTGGTCCTCTCAGGCCTGCAGCAGGCTGTGTTGCATTGTTAATTTTCACATAGAGCTTGTGTATTTTCTTGTTTTCCTTTCTGATGCATGTCTGCAATTCAGCTTTTTTGGAGAAACCAATTTGTGTGTACATAATAGATTATTTTCAATATTTGTATTAATTATTTTAGGCACCATACAATATCATTTGAACATATTCAACTCTTCGACACCTTCTACAGTCCACTTCTTCCAGACATCATTGCATTTTTCTCTTATTTACACTCACCGGGCTTTGAGCCTGGTTTTCAATATGGTTGTCCTGCCAGGAGCTGCATATTCTTTAAAACACACTTCATCCCCTTTCTCCAAGCATCTGTCAGGCGAGAGGAGCATATCACCAACGGGTGGGGCTCAATGTTCCCTCACCCTTTAGGTGTAGGAGTTTTATCTAGCTTGAAACTTTTTCTGGTCTGATGCATGCTATCTAAACCCTTGAGCTCATATGTACAGCTTTCATGTTGTGTGAAGAAAACATGCTTTTTTGTAGTCATTTATCACTTTTGGCCCTTAAAATTTATTATTTCTCTGTCCTAAATGAGTTTTGCACATACCACAGAATGAGTTTGATATAAACATCCTACTTAGATCTGAATGCACCATGACAACTTGTGGGTCACCTTTTAGATGTCAAGTTCTATGAGATGCTGTGGGAATGAAAGCTAAAAGATGCAAGAGTCTGTGTAAAAACAATATGACATCAGATAAATTTGAATACTATAGTCAAGCACCAGAATTATGGTAGTAGGTGTTACTTTCTATTTTTTCAATTCTTTTTCAATTAGCAAGAATACTGCTCTTATCATTCTGAAAAATGAAAGCAGCAGGTCACTGTCAAATTCTTTTCATGAGGACAATTACATTGACACATAAACCACTTTTATGCCCAAAAAGTACATGAATAATATGGCAATTTTCCAATTAGCATACATACAAAAGTCCTCAGTAAAATATTTGCAAACTGAATCCAAGAAAACATCAACATATCATCTACCATAGGCTTTACTCAAAACATATAGGAATGGATCAACACATGAGAACCAAGTAATGTAATCTACCAGATAAACAAATTAAAAATGAAATTTCAGATGTTCATCTCATTAAATGTGAAAAAGCTTTTAAGAAACATCAAGAACCTTTCTTGATAAATGTTCTGGAGAAACCATGGAAACAAGGGACAAACTTCAAAATAAAAGATTCAATTCACAGCAAGCCTTTGCACCACATCAAACTAAGTGTTGAGAAATTTAAAGCCTTTCCAGTGTAATAGGGAACAATACAAAGATATTGATTCTCTCCATATGTATTCAATAGAGTATTTGAAACCGTCACTGGAACAAAACACAAATGAATAAGATCAAAAAGTGATGAATAAGAAAGGATGGAATCAAATGAATTTTACATGCAGATACTATGATTTTATCCATAAAAGACTAAGAATTTTACCAGGAAAATTGTACAACTGAGAAATACTTCCAAAAATATTGAGGTGGTGCAAAATAAAATAACTAAAATCAGTAGTCCTCCTATAAACAAATGAAAAAAAGGCTAAATGGAAATTAGTGAAATGATGCTTTCCACAATACATTCAGAAATTAGTTTAGGGGTAATACAAATTAACAAGAGAAAGAGATTTAGTGAAAGGCATTGGAATTGAAAAAGTTATCAGAAGATGAAAAAGTTCCCATGCTCAAGTATTGATCTATTGGTGTAGTAAAAATGGCTGTTCTATCTAAACTATAGTTCTGATTCAGAGCAAGCCCCATCAAAATTCTAACACACTTCTACACAGATCTTGAAAACCCAGTGTTCAGCATGATATGAATGCAAACAAACCAAAATCTCATAATGGCTTAAACAACTATGGAAAATAAAGCAATAAGTTTTGGGTGTATTATGATCCATTATATTAAATTACACTACAATTAAATAATAACCAATGCAAGGTCTACAAGACCAGCTCCAGCCCCTATACAGGTTCCCAAAGAAGAGAAGGTACTCGGGAGGAAAGGGTATAGAAAGAATTTCTATAAAATTCCCATAATCAGGTCAATGCCCTTCATTTCACATGTTCTTTATTGTTCTGCTGTGCTGCAAAAGTTTCCAACTGTATATACTTAAAATCCACAATTTTCAACCCTCTCCAGGGTCAAGGCCAAAGAATTTCAGGGTCATAGAAAGAGATAAAAGTTTTACATAATGCAGTAACACTCAGCCTTACTCTAATGGCTCAAGATTGGAGTTGTTGAAACCTTTAGGAACTTCTTGAAGAGAAAGGCAATTAATTAAAGGAAAAAGAGAGGTTGAGGTAATTGGGAAACTTAAGAAGGGACTATGTATACTTTGGCTGTTATTTTAAATGTAACTGGATAAATAAGCTAAAGATTACAATCAGGGACAGTTGCTAGGCAAGGATCATCTTTTCCTTTAGTGCAACTTATTTCAGTGGGTAAAGAAGTATCTGGTATCTAGGAAATTTAGGTAAATACACAAAGGAAATGTGTCGTATTTGGTTCTTGTTGGCACTTTTGCTAGATGTTAACCGGCTGAAAGAAGCCTTTTTGGCTCTCAGGATTACATTCTGTGCTATCTTCAGAGTAAAATACAGGCAGTAAATGTCTTGCTTCAACAGACCAAGGTAAGTGTAATCACCAGAGCTTTGTTTTATTTTGTTCTGTTTCATGAAATTTTGGGGTGTGCAAATGTTTTTCTTTCTAGCTATATATACTTGCTGTGCTTTTTCTTCATCTCCTTTATTCTATTGTTCTATCTGATTTCTTTGATTTTGATTATATTATTTTATTCTTATTCTCCTCATGCCTATTTGTTTTCTAAGAAGTAATGTAAAGTGTTTAAATTCATATATGAGTGAATATGGAGAGAATTGCACGTCATTTGAGGGATGAAAAGTCTTAATCAGAATATATTTTATTAAAAAGCATCTGCTTTCTGTGTAAGAAAAAGAGAAAATATGATTACAATGATATGATCACTCTTCGAGAATTTCACTGATTTATAAACTTTTCAGTGGAGTATGTATGATTCTCTGAGGACCAGTTAATAATAACTGTTTCCCACTGTTCTTTCCTTCTTTCTTTATTAATTACTTTTCTGTCTGCTTTATTAAAATTATTCAGTTTTCTCATGTCAAGTATTTGAAGAGATGAGCTTTTTCTACTATAATACAGTTTCAAACAAATGTGATTTGCAATACTTGGATTATAGGCTTTGTAATAGTTACTTTTCAATGGTTGTGATAAAACACCATGTTAAAGACAATGGTAGATGAAGCTCAATGGTGACAAATCAGAAGGAGTAGCTTATATGGGGCTGGTACAGCAGTGGGTGGTCCCATGTAGAACTACCATATGAAATAGCACACTATTGGCAGCCGGCTTTAAAGTTCTCAAAGTAAGTCTCTAGGCCTACTTAGGCCTTCAGTAAGTTGATAAATCTTATTCCTACCCATAAATATCCACCATCTTTAGGCCGTGTATTCAGATGACGGACTAGGTGGGGTCATTTCACTCAAATCAGCATAGTCATATTTATTATTCTGAAAATTATGTTTGAAATGTTCAAGGCAATATAACTTCAATCCTGCCATGTATATATTTTCTTTAGTGTAAGTTATGAAAGATGTTCTATCCATTTGCCTTGAGAAGATTGTTCTGTTAAATAAATGATCGTGAATTTTTTATGCCACATAGCATATGGTTCCCATACTAATAAAATGGTGTGCTTTTTATATCTGAAAATGTTTCACCTAATTGTACTAATTCAGATACTTAAATATTTTCTATTTTCCAGGTCTATATTCCCATCAAGCACAAGACATATTTGCACAGGAGACTATACAAAATTCAATTCTGAATTTGGTATCTGGAATATCGGTAAGTTTTGATCTAGAAGCCTCGTGATTAAGGATATTTTAAAAATATGGTGAGGAGAGCAAAAAGAAAGGTCTATATTATAGTTGAAATAATCTTTACTTACCAGACACCATGGATAAATTTTTTAAAAAGAAGGATCTACCTTATTGTGAATGGTGTCACATTAGATCTCCTACATTTACAGAAGGAGTTTCTTTTCTAAATAAATGCATTTAAGTTTAAAACATGTTTTGATCTGCAAAGAAATTTGACAAACCTGAAAACTGAATGATACATATTCTATCAAACATTAACCAGAGGTTCCACAAATATTAATTACATTTTTGGCAAACTAATTGATTTATTTCCACACAGGAAGATTTTTCTCAATAAAATGAGAGTGAAAATATATCATAGCATTACTAGTTGTGAAAATTCTCACAGAGGTAATGATGTTATTAAACCCATTCCTAAGAGTTCTAGGAAGAATAGGTACCAGAACCCTCAGTTGAAAAAACAAATGCCCAAAACATTGCATCACAGTCCATATTTACTCAGTATTTAAATTCATAGTAGGAGACTGTTTTTCCCATAAGTGTAAGGTAACTTTTGATTATAACAAACACTTTTTTTCTTTTTTCTCCAGTATGACCAAAACCAAGAGAAGCAGTATGTAAACAATCAAAATAAAGAGACACAATACAACTATAAGAAATGTGGAAAGAGCTTCAACAGATGTTCACGCCTTACTAGTCATGAGAGAATTAATCCCAAAGAGAAGGCAAATAAATATCAAGATTGTGATAAATCATTTACTAATCATGCAAGTCTTCAAGCTCACCAAAGAATCCATTCTGGTGTCAACCCTTGCAGCTATCAAGAATGTGGGAATTCCTTTACCCAGGTCTCAAAACTTAAGAGACATCACAAAATTCATACTGATGAGAAACCTTACAGATGTCAAGAATGTGGTAGGTGTTTCACCTCTGTTTCAAACTTTGAAACTCATTACAGAATCCATACTCGTGAAAGACGTTATAGATGTCAAGAATGTGGCAAGTCTTTTACCCGTGTCTCAACACTTCACAGACATCACAGAATCCATACTGGTGAGAAACCTTACAGATGTCAAGAATGTGGCAAGTCCTTTTCTCGTCATGCACATCTTCAAGTTCACAACAGGATCCATACTGGTGAGAAACCTTACAGATGTCAAGAATGTGGCAAGTCCTTTGGTCGTCATGAGTATCTTCAAGATCACAACAGGATCCATACTGGTGAGAAACCTTACAGATGTCAAGAATGTGGCAAGTCCTTTTCTCGTCGTGCACATCTTCAAGTTCACAACAGGATCCATACTGGTGAGAAACCTTACAGATGTCAAGAATGTGGCACGTCCTTTACCAATATCTCAACACTTCACAGACATCACAGAATCCATACTGGTGAGAAACCTTACAGATGTCAAGAATGTGGCAAGTCCTTTTCTCATCATGAGTATCTTCAAGCTCACCACAGAATCCATACTAGTGAGAAGCCTTACAGATGTCAAGAATGTGGCAAATCTTTTACTGATGTCTCAACACTTAACAGACATCACAGAATCCATACTGGTGAAAGACCTTACAGATGTCAAGAATGTGGCAAATCTTTTACCCGTGTCTCAACACTTAACAGACATCACAGAGTCCATACTGGTGAGAAACCTTACAGATGTCTAGAATGTGGCAAGTCCTTTAATCGTCATGGAAATCTTCAAGTTCACAACAGGATCCATACCGGTGAGAAACCTTACAGATGTCTAGAATGTGGCAAGTCCTTTAATCGTCGTGGAAATCTTCAAGTTCACCACAGAATCCATACTGGTGAAAAACCTTACAAATGTCAAGAATGTTGCAAGTGTTTTACTAAATGCTCAAGTCTTAGAGGGCATCAGAAAACTCATGTAATGGGCACACTTCTTAAAGTTTCTTAGTTTAACTCACACCAATTCAATTTACCAGTCTTCATACACCAAACTCAAATCCTGCAATTTAAGCTTAGTCAATACTTATCCAGTGTTACAGTCCTTATAAATTTAGAATGATTGTGTCATATTTGAACATTATAGTCATGAATCATTCACTATAAAATGAATTATTTATGCTTCATTTTTTAAAACATAACAATTCAAATATCAAATATCAATAAGTAAATATGTCTGGTAGGAATGAATTAAGAAATAACATTTCTTAACTGTAAGGCGAGATAGTGTGTTAAAGAACCAGCCAGAAATTACTCTATTTCAGATTTTGATGCATATTTTTGATCTTGCCTTATGGGTTTTCTGGTAATGTGATTAGATTGTACATAAACATTATTTTCCTGCAATTATTTATGATTTCACATAAATATTTATTTTAAACTTGAAGTATTTTCCTTCTTTGCAATAAAAATGTTTAATTTTTTAACCATTTTTTGCATTTCTTTGTTCTGATAGTCTATTCTTTAATGACAGGGTAACATTAATATAAGCTGTTTTGTGGATGCTAGCAACAATGTAAATATGTCATAACAAAGAGGTTGATTTTTCCTGGGACATGTATAAACTTCGTTAACATGTAATGC
Organism: Microtus obscurus; assembly: GCA_963919715.1. Classification (NCBI taxonomy): domain Eukaryota; kingdom Metazoa; phylum Chordata; class Mammalia; order Rodentia; family Cricetidae; genus Microtus; species Microtus obscurus. The sequence continues at coordinate 31,707 of CAWTZC010001394.1, forward strand.
CGTGATTGACATAATAATATGTAAATGGACAAAAGCTAGCCGGGAGGTATAGACAGGACTTGCAGGAAGATAGTGGAAGTGGGCGGAGGAACTGAGGTAAGCAAGTTGCCACCAGAGATGGAGGAAGCTGGACGTGTATTACATGGCAGAAGGTAGAATAAAAATATATGGCTTAAATAAAGTTATGAGAGCTATTTGGGAAAAGGCCTGGGAATTCCATCTGGCTTGCCCTTGTTCAGCCCTTATGAATAACTAACTTGAGTTCCGAATTACAAATTTCCCACTGTGTGCTGAACACACTGCTTCCTTATAGTTGTCTAGTACCTTTGACCCCTACCATCTGAGCATTGCTCAGAAAAGTTATTAACATGCTACTCACAGCTGAACGTTTTCTTAGTGTCTGAACTGTGAGCACAGGTGTGTCTCTTTTTTGCTGTAAAATTATACAGTAAATTACAGTGTTGGGGCTTTGAGATTCAGATGTTGGTGGGTAAAAATATAAGACACCACAAATAATTTTAAAAGTATAACTTTGTAGCAGAATAATTATAGTAGGTGATACTTTATAACTTTTGATTATTCTTCCAGAATTAATGGAAATTCTCTCAATACACATACCACAGAACATAGACAACAATGAGGACCCTAAGTAAGAAATATATACATCTAATCTACATGGGTCATAGAAAAAGACAAGGTCTCCTGAGTAAATTGGGAGCATGGGGAGGGTTGAAGGGGAGGGAAGAGGGTTGAAGGGGAGGGAAAAGACAAGAAGGAGAACAAAGAAAAATGTAGAGCTCAATAGAAGTCAATAAGAAGTTCTAAGTCCCAGGAAAAAAGGTTAATCAAATTTACTCTCTGTGCTTCTTGTGAGAATTATGATTGAGTCTTGAAATATATATTGTTTACACAGTGTAGACTTCCCTAAATTTTGTTCTTGCCTGCTCATTTTTTTCTTGACATATTTCCTGAATGAAACGATGATGCTCATCATTGAGGATTTTCTTGTGATAGATGAATATTGTAACTTGCTGATGTCTGATTCCTCCTATGAATCATTTCATATCCTCATATAAAGACAGGAAATAAAAAAAGAAAAATTCAAAAAAGAATATGAAAAGAAATTCAAATGTGTGGCATGACCTCCATCTGACAACTTTGCTGGTTTACTGGCTTATGAAAATGTATGTACAACTGTTGAATGACACAGGTCAGAAATTCCAGGATAACTATAAAATAGACCAATTGTTTTCTTTATTATATGGTACAAACTCACGAAATAGATATGGGGAGTCCAAACTCCACTGTGTAGCACAGGAAACACAGAGGGAGTAAACCCTAGACTGGCAAGCATTTTTCTCCAATTACCCAAATGGCCATGCCCTTGCCTGGTCTCACCTCTTAAAGATCATTGGCTGACAGATTCCCCATCATACAATAACATTGAATACTTTACCTAGAATAGCCTATTCATTTATGAAAAGAAGTATTTGAAATGTCATATTATGAAAACCAAAATAAATATGGAGAATTCTACTTGACAGTCTAGAATGTGACAGATACATCCAGCTTGTACTTGGCATAAAACTGGTGCTATATCATTCAGATTATAGTTTCCTTGCTTTCTTTCCTGGACAGTGACTATCACAACAATAATGATCTTACTGTTTCTGAAAACCTGTCATCAGTTTATCTTAATGTATTGATGTTGACTTCGTTCACCTGTGTTTGTTTCTCTGTGTCAGTGTCTACCATTTCAGAGATAATTTGCATTCCTGAATTCATATATAGTGTGTCATTCAGTAGCCAAGATATGTTGAATTCAGCAAAAATTATTCTGAAGCATTGACAAGTGCTGTATGTAAACTATCATATATTATTCACAAACTTAAGTTTTCCCTAATCATTTTGATATGTTCTCTGGTATTGCAGACTAGCTTGCATGTTATCTCCCAACATTTTCTCCAATAACACATTTTTGTTACATGTAAAGAATACGGAAAAATAGGTTTTTGTTTACAAATTTTTATTTATTTACTTTCCCTTTTGTGGAAAATAGGTATCATTCCTCAGAGAATATATCCTGAATACAGTTTTCCCTCCCTCCAATAGTCCCACTAACATAACACCCCACACCTTTTCCCATCTAGATCCATCCCCTTTCTCTCTTTCTTATAAGAAACAAGACTGGTTTCTAAGAGAGAAAAATAACACAAAATACACTATGATATAATTAGGTAAAAGAAAAACTACTATAGAATAGTAGGACACAACAAAAATCAGAAGAAATTTCCAAGTTAAATCACAAGAAACATATAGATGCAAAGATCTGCCAATTTTCAGTCATGAATCCCAAAAAATACCATTCTGGGAACTCTAATATATATGTAAAAATAAACTATAATTTCAATGGTGATAAGAAAAATATAAACAAAAAGTAAAAGGATAGAAGGGAAGTTAAGAGATACAAAGATGAAACAAGGAACTCTAAAGCTGCTGAGTTTCCTGAGGTTTGGAGTTCAGTCTGCCTACTTTTGAGAGTAATTTCTTATCCCAGTGACAGAAATTTCCTTGAAGAAAATAAAATTTTCATTTGCAAGTGTTTATCAATTGGTTATTCCTTCTGAGGTAGGGATATGGGCATGTGTAGACATCTTATTTCAGTTCTAGGACCAAATCTGGTGCAGAAATAGTACATCCTGTGCATACAGCTTCAGTTTCTTCTAGTTCATATGTCCTTCAATTCAGTTGAGGTAGATGGCTGTTTGTGGTAGGGAGAGAATTGTGGGTATTTGTATTTTCTAACCCCTTTGTCTTTTATACACTAGCTTTCACCTCTTTTACAGGGTTCTGTGAACCCTGAAGGGGAGGTATAGATGGAGACCCTCCCATTCAGTGGTGTTCCAATATTTATCATTCTCTGCATTTTGTCTGGTTGTGAGCCTCTCTATTTGTTCTCTCCAACTTTTCAACGAGAAATATCCTCTTTTGATGACTTAACAAGTCTTTGATTCATAATTATGTACAGGCTAATCGAAGGTCATGTAGGAACAATTTTATTTCTATTTTTTAACAGTACTCTTTGGTATTATCCCAGATTACTGTCATAACTAGTTCTATTTCTTATCACTCAAGCAGTGTGAGGTATGATTTCACCTCCTAGAGTTATTCTTAAATTCATTAAGATTTTAGGTTTGTTCCACCATTTGTTCCCATAAGTTTTGTTCCACTATTATGCTAACACAACTTATGGATAGGATACCAATGTAGATCAAAGGGTTTGCAACTGACTGATGTTTATATTTCTCCTTGGTAGTATGTACACTACCTTCCTAAACCAAGATTCAGACTGTGGTAAAGCTGCTACATAGATAACAGCTCCATTTCTGTGTGTTCAGTGAGTTGTGAAGGTGTTGTCTTGTGTGTTCTGTAGGTTTATATTTATAATCTATACACACAGCATAGTCAATACTCTCTTCTTTAATTAATAAAACAATTAATAGTCCCCATAGTAACATGTCTGCATAGACTAAATATTTATAAAACAATACAAGAAAAACTATGTGAAACAAAATATTTAAAAGAAAGACTCAGTGGCGCATGCCTTTAATCCCAGCACTCAGGAGGCAGAGGCAGGAGGATCTCTGTGAGTTCGAGACCAGCCTGGTCTAGAGAGCTAGTTCCAGGACAGGCTCCAAAACCACAGAGAAACCCTGTCTCGAAAAACCAAAAAAAAAAAAAAGACTCTGAAATATTAAATCATGTTTTCATTTGAATCATGCTTGAGCTATTTATTATCAATTTCCTCTTTCTTTTAGTACTCCATGCCGAATATTTTGAAGAAAGGAAGAAATCTTTCTTCTCTTCTGTGGGATTCCACTTTACATGGTTGATTTTTGGTTAGGTGTTTAGAAACTTTTTAGTTTTATAAAGATCTACTTGTCAGAATTTTCCTTCATTTTTGGAAAAGCAGGATCCTACTTGAAAGACCTTTATTAGAGTCACTTCCTGTAGGACAATATATTAGTTGTTTTTCTAGCAACTTCCATTTTCTTTTCTTTTTTTTTTCTTTTTCTTTAAGACATCACAGTTAAAAAAAAACAACCTCTACAGGGGGCTGGAGATAAGGCTCAGCAATTAAGAGCAACTGCTCTTACAAGGGACCTAGGCTCAAGTCCCAGCACCCACATGAATGCTCATTACCATCTGTGACTGAAGTTCTAGGTGATCCAACACCCTCTTCAGGTTTTGCTGGGTACAACAAGCATGTGGTTCATAGACACAGACACAGGCTAACCACTAATACAGATTAAATGAAAATAATAAAAATAGGTTAATCTTTATAATCATGCATCAAAGGATGTGATAGAGGGAAGAGACAGTTTCTGTGTTAGGAGAAAATATTTACAAACTGTATATCACAAGAGTTAATGTCTAGAGCACATATAAAAACATTTCCAATGAAATAACAAAAAGATAAATAAAAATGAGCAAAAGAGTTGGATAAATGTTTATCTAAAGGTATACAAATGGCTAAAAATCTTATGGCAAAAGCTCCCCAATATCACCTATCTTGGGGAACTAAACTCAAATTACAATAAAATATCACTATGCATACATTAGAATGACTATTACTGGATAAGTAGATTCAAAAGCAAAAAGCTTTTGTGAAGACATGGGAAAGCTGAGCCTTGTGCAGTGGTATGGTAACACTGTAGACTCGCAGACACTCTGACCTAGAAAATGTTTTAGAGCATGTTCTTCTAAAGAAACTGTTGCTATGTAACCCAGATACTTTACTTCTGATGTATTTCCTATAAAAAGAAAAAAGTGAGAAGCAGGTGGTGGCAGTAAGGGAAGGAAGACTGAAGCAGGTGCGATTGAAAGTGTAGTGAGAGGGAGGAAGTCACCGCTGAAGCTTGCAGGCACTGGAGTCCCTATTTGATTCCTTGTAATGAAGTACTTCGTTAGTCACATCTTTACGAAGAATATTGTGCTTTCCTTTTTTGCATCATTGAACTGGGATGAGTTGAAATACACTGAGAATATTTTACCCGCTGCAACTTGCACTCCAGGGAGGTCAGAAAGGAAGTCAATTTTACCCACAAATGTGGTTGATTCCATTAGTCACCACAGGTCAACTTAAACCAAAAATATCCCCTTAAAATCAGCTTCCACCTGTGGTTTATGAAATGCAAACTGAAATGGGGGAGAAACACATTTCTTCTTTGAATAGTGTGCAGACCTGCCCTGTTGCTGCCAGTGCCACAGAGGGATAAGAAGGGCAGGAAGCCAGTGTGCTGGCTTTCATTTCCATTGCCGCTCCCAATTGACACAAGAGCACAAGCTCATTGCAGCAACACTACCTGCTTGGCTGTGTTTCTTCCAAGCTAGAAGAGATCATTAACATGGAAATTTAGAATTAAAGTGGCTTAAGTTGCTCTTTGAGCACACTGGTAGCACCTTCAGTTTTCATGTTGAGCTCTCTGATACATTTTAAGCTGGATTTTTGTGTAAGGTGACTAATAAAAGCCTAATTTCAACTCCTGCATGTGGACATCAGTTTTACCAGCACTATTTTTGAAGATATTTTATTATTTTAAGGTTATATATTGGCATTTATGTTAATATTGAATGACTGAAGTTACATGTTTGGGTCTTCAATTTTGTTTCATTGGTCTACATTTATGTTTTTGTATCAGTTCTAGTATGCTTTTATCTCTATGAAATATACCTCATGAAATGGGAAAGTATTCCTTCCATTTTTCAAGATTGTATTGATTGTAGGAAAGTATTTTTCCCTCTATTCTATTCTGATGAAATTTGGATTTCAATTTGGATTGCTTCAATTCTGTTAAAGAGCTTTTGTTAAATTGTTATTTTACAATTATTTCTATCAATACAGAAGCTTGAATATCTTTGCATTTTCTTGATACTATCTCTATTTCCTTCTGAAGAGGATCAAAGAATTGATTGTAGATTTCTTTGATTTCAGTAGATATCTTACATCATTTTTATATGAATAATTATTATATATGAGGCTAGACTTCATATATATTGGGTATTAGCCCTCTATCACATGTGCAGTTGTTGAAAATCTTTTCCTATTCTGAAGGTGGTTGCTTTGGATTACTGTGTCAGGTGTCATGCAAGCAGACCCCTGTCAGGCCATTTTGACACTCATGGAGCAAGCCTTAGCAGTTGGCAAAGCCATTCTTGAATGAGCCATGGAGAGTCAAATTACCAAGCACTCTGCATATGCATTCTGAGAATGTCATGTTGTTATTGAACATAGTTCTAATTGCTGCATTCATGGTCACCATACATTCCTAATAATCACTGTGATGTGTGAAAACTTTCCAAGGGATTTCTATCATCTCCAAGGGCAGGTTTTCTACGACTTACAATAACAGTTTGATTTTTTTTTCCCCAAGAGAAAAAAAAATTGATTCAACCATCCCTCATAGAAAGATTTTATTCATGCAGAGTTGTTAGTAAGGATCATTAATGGTGTTTTCATTAGTGACATCAAGGTAACAAACCTTGTAAATAAATTTAAAGTGCTGCAACGTACATAATTGAGTCGGAATTGTTGAGATCATGGATCAAGAACAAAGAAAGTCTGGTTAGTATTGTATAATGTAGTTTTCTTACAACGCTGTGGTGATAATCAAAAGTGATGATCAAATTTTGCACCCATTCTGCCCTCAGTTTCCTAATAAAAATTCTGCTGATGGATAGATATGCACCCTGAGGATATAAAAATAACTGTCTGATTGTTTTTGTGTGATTAGATTTGTGGTTCTTTTAAGATTTTTTTCAATAGCACTCTATAAACTAAATAATAATAAAGAAATTGGCACTTTATAAATACAAAATTTAGCTTGTCAGTAAAAGAACTAGCTGAGTAAAATGCCTTATTTTCTTACATTCGTTTAATCTCTAAAAAATTGTTTTGAGATAAAGGTATTTGGTTTCTTGGAGAAAACATTTTTTACCCGTACAATGTAGAATGTTTAGTCATCTAAGAAAAATGAAAAGCATGGTGTTTTTTACTTGTATTAATTAGAATCATTCACATAAAAAATAGAATGTAAACACATTCTAACTTATTGTTTAAAAATTTTTTCAGAGGTATATAAGCTGTAAAAGAAAATATATAGTCTCTTAGAAGGAAGATATGAAGAGATATATAATAGGGATACATCTCAATAGAATTAAGTAAAGAAATAAAGAGATGAGTTAGCTGATAGGAAGACCTTAGTATTTTGTGGGGTTTTTTTCCCTTTTTTTTTTTTGCTCCCCCCAGAGACTAAGATTTGCTGCAATCCCTGGTCCTAGAGAATTAAATTTTAGGGCCTCAGAAAAGATAGCCAATTTGAGTGGTTAGTTTGTGAACTCTTTGTCTTCACACAGTTCCTGAGTTGTTGAGAAACAGAGGCAGATGAATTCAAGGATTATAGAGTCTACAATTACAGTTTTAGGTAGCCAGAGCTGTTAAACAGAGAAACTCTGTCTTGAAACGTAAAAAGAAAATCCATAAAGGGAACATGGGAAAGATATATGATGATGTCCAAGCATTTTGGTATGAACCTAAAACCTGGTATAGTGGTGACTCCTTTTGTTTGTTTGTTGTTATTGTTGTTTTCTTTTTTGAGGCAAGATTTCTCTGTATAACAGCCCTTGCCATCCTGGAATTTGACTGTAGTCTACTCTGGCCTTGAACTTGCTGAGATCTGCCTGCCTCTTTTTCCTGGGTACTGGGATTAAAGGCACATGCCAAAATCACTAGGCTTTTAAAAATTAAACCAGTTGTCGTCCACATGCTATATTCTCAGCCATGAGAATATATACATATACAGCAAGAAAACCTGGATTCCAGGTTCAATTCCTAGCACACACACACACACACACACACACACACACACACACACACACACACACACACACACTTACAGTACAAGAAAGAACTTGTGCCATGAAAAATCCATTAATAATCCTAGAAGAGAGTTTCTAAAGATAATATTACATGGCTTGCATAAATAGGGTCTCAAAGGCATTCACATAAGTAAATACAGTATAAGAAAGAGTCTAAGCATTTATTTCACAAAATTCTTTAAGTATAACAAAAAATTACACAACTCAAGCTTCAAGTGATTTTTCAATCTAGTCGGACACCAGACTTTTAATAAATAAATCATTTTTTCTCCTACTTGTATACTTCTGAAACACAAGTGATCCTTCAGTGAACACAAACTTTAAGGCAGGCATGTGTGTGTAAGGTTAGTACTTGGATAGTTGTTTCAATGCAAATGATTCCCAATATCTAATGTGTCAAACCCATTGATACACTCGTGTTCAATAAATTAAGCAGCCATTCACAGGTCTCTGATTTATAATCAAAAGCAAACAAAGCTGGGCAAGGGATATGGCTGAATAGTGAAGGATTTTCCTGGCATGTGTGAGATTTTAGGTGCTTCTCTAATAGCTGACTCCAATGGAAAAAATTTACAGAACTAGAGAACAAAAGATGTGAGCCCGAGTCTCACAGGTCTTTTCAGAATCCCAAAAAGAGCTTTAGTCGCTCACTGATCATGACATAGACTGAGCAGTTTATGACTCTAAGTCTGGAGATGGAAACTATGAGCAACAATGAGAGAGTCCACTTGTTGGTTCCCCACTGCTTAGACCTGTTTCCAGAGGTCCCATGCATTTACTGTTGCTCTCAGTGTCTGTGCTACTGGGGTTATACTCAGGAAGTTGTCTTTTGTGCCCATGCATTGAAGGCTACTTCTCACTTTCTCTTCTACCAGGTTAAGTGTGGTTGGATTTATACTGAGGTCTTTAATACAGTTGGACTTAACTTCTGAGCGTGGGAATATATATGGATCTATTTTCACTCTTCTACATGTTGACATCCAGTCATGCCAGCACCATTTGTTGAAGTATTTTTCTTTTTCCCGTTGTATAATTTTAGCTTTTTTTGGTCAAAAATCAGGTGTTCATAGGTGTGTGGATTAATATCTGGGTCTTCTATTTGATTCCCTTGGCCAACCTCTCTGTTTTTATGCCAGTACAATGCTGTTTTCATTACTATAGCTCTGTAGCAGAGCTTGAAGTTAAGGGTGGTGATGCCTCCTTAAGTTTCTTCATTTTAGGAATTGTTTTGGCTATCCTAGGATTTTTGGTTTTCCAAATGAAGTTGATTATTCCTATGGAATGACTTGTTTGGGAGTTCAGAAGTCAGCACTAGGTGTTGAGAAGCAAAGAAGAGGTTCCTCCCCATGTGACAGTGACTTTTCCTTCTGAGCATTATCTAGTGGCCTAGGGAGTCTAGAACTGAAGTGTTTCCTTGAGAGATGTCATGGTATGTACATCAGGCAGACTCTTGATTTGGTGTCTGTTGAGGTTTTACTCAGTCTGGCATATAGCTGAGTTATCACAGGTGAAATTTCCCTCTAGTCTCAAGAAGACACCATTTCATGGGGGATTTTCTAGCCCTGGGCCGTTGAACTCAGAGATCCACCTGCCTCTGCCTCTTGAGTGCTGGGATTAAACGCATCCACCACCACCATCTGAAAAGCGTTATTTATTAACAGATTAAAAGTTTACCAGGAGAACTGTTAACACTCAGGTGTATCAGGACCATTCACTTGTGCATGGTCATCTCACTGTCTTGAACTTGTGGTCATTCTTTTCTCCTTCATTGGGGCAGAGCCTATACTGGTCCTTAAGACAATATAATTGCTTTTGTATCAGCACACTGGGGACACCATCACTGTGGCATGGGGCCACCATCACTGTGGCATGACTTTGGCAGTTCTAGCAATGTTCTAAGTCTGTGTTAGACTAGCCTGCCATGGTCTTTGTCTAAGGCTGATCCTCTAGATATTCTCTGGTATGGTGACCATCGTTGTCTTTTTCACCTGTCCCCTGCCAGTCACTGTACTGCATTTGTGCATTTAAGCTTGGTTATAAATCCTTCCCAGAAACTTTAGAGTGTTATAACAGATCTAAGAGCTGTCAACAAGATAATTCAACTATGGACCTTCTATAATCTGGAATTCCTCTACCTTCTTTAATACCAAAAAGATAGCATTATAGTTTTTAATTTAAAAGATTGTTTCTTCACTAAACATTACAAGAAAAGGTCAAAGAAATGTTTGCCTTCAGAGTGCCTACTTATAATTATTCTAAGCCTACTCAGAGATCCCAGTGGACCATCCTTCCATTGGGAATGCTCAGTTGCCACATCCTATGCCAATACTTTGTAAGTCAGCCAAAGATTGTTAGGAGACTACAACTGGCTGTTGGATAACAAACACCTGATCTAATAATTTATTTAAACAAAACCTTAAATGGTGATAAAGATGTGAATAGTCCCAGAGAATTAACAACTGAAGTGAAAAAGTACTTTACAATTGTTGAGGAGAAGAAATTACAGGAGGCACATGTAGATAGAGCTAATCCAAATCTTTATTGTATTCTAGTTACATTGTTACCCAAATTTCTCCTGCAGGAATTTTAATGCAGAAGGACAATATTATCTTAGAATGGCTCTTATACCACATAAACCAAGTAAACAATTAAAAAGTTGTGGAAAAATTATCTTTATTAATTATAAAATATATATTGAGACTTCATCAATTAACAGGTATAGACCCAGGAGAGATTAGTGTGTTGAAATTGGGAGCGCCGGGGTTGCGTCCCCAACACCCCAGCTGCCTGGCTAGCTTATGCCCGAAATAACAACACACAAACTGTATTCCTTTAAACACTGCTTGGCCCACTAGCTCTAGCCTCTTACTGGTTAACTCTCGCACCTGGTCTAACCCATTTCTAATATTCTGTGTTAGCATCCCAAGATGCACTTACGGGGGAGATTCTAGCCTACATCCATCCTGGGTCGGAGCTGAATCGCGTGAGCCTCAGAGAGCAGAGCTATCCCGTCTATCCGGGAGAGCGGAGCATGGCATCTCTGTCTGAAGTGTCTGGCTCTGGCAGGAGCTACATGATTTCTGACCTCACTTCCTCTTCCTGTCAGCATACTATTCTGTTTACTCCTCCCACCATCATGGGTATACCTGCAGAAATAAAGACAGATAATGGTCCAGAATTTGTCTCTAAAAAAATGAAAGTTTTTTGCTTACTATAATATTAAGCATATTACAGGTATACCACACAATCCTATCAGTCAGGTGGTCATAGAAAGATCAAATCAAACCAGAAAGGACATGTGAAACAAAAAGAACATGTTAAAAAATACCCCCAGAAATAGATTACATACTGCTTTATTAACATTGAATTATCTTAACGCTAATGAGAAAGGAACAGCAGCAGCAGAGAGACATTGGATAATAGAAAAGTCATCTGAATTAAATCATCCAGTGTAATTCAAAGATGTGTTGACCTCACAATGGAAGCCATGAGATGTGCTACGTTTGGGAAGGGGTTTTGCTCTTGTTTCCATGGGAGAAGAAAAACTATGGATAAATATTCAGTTTGAAAAAGAGAAATCTCTTGAGAAAGAGAAATGACAGCTCATCCACAATGGTGACAATCATACAGGTGTTAAGAAAACCATATAGGGTAGGGGCAGGGTTCAGACAAACTTGGTCTCATATGCACCTGTCCTAGTTATAGCCTATGGTTTTGTTTGTAGAGAGCATAATTTAGAGACTATGTTTCAGAAAATATCAAACAGTTTATGTTTCATGATGAACTTCTGTGTCCATAGTATAAGAAAAAACTTTTTACTTAGGCACACGGTAAAATGTATAACATTCTTTTCATGACAATTTGCTAGTCAAGGATATGTTGTAGAATATTATCACTATATGTTATGATACATTCATATGGACATATATATTCTGATATGTATCAAAAGTAGACATTGTGCATATCATAATTCCAATAAGGATTCTGTTGTTAGGATAAAGCATTTTACTTAAACATAAGTGATAAAGAAAAGGTATATATGAAAGATGTTGGGACAGGTAATGAAGGACACCAAGTAGCTAAAAATGCATTTGTAATGTGTTTTCAGGTGGCTTGCATAATATCTGTACAAGTTTGAAATATACAGATGATATTTATGATTAACTGTTAGCTAGTGATCAATTCAGGCCAGTAGCATATGTAAGAATAATGGTTGTCTGTAGTTTATTTTATGTATTTTTTATAATTCCATATATATATATGGAATTATATATATATATATATATACATTTATAGCCACATGTGCAAGTGTCATATCTTAAAGAAGATTTTAGATATTTCCCCCCACATTCTGGCTCATACATTCTTGACAAACTCTCTGCTTTGAAGATACCATTTCTTTATTAGAAATATTTAATGAAATTGAGATTACTCACATACAACACCAAAATGTTCCAGTTAAAACATATTAATATTACACTCAGACTCACCTATTATGTATTGGTGTTTTATAGATCAAAATCAGGAAATCATTTCTCCCTTTTGTCCTGTGACCAGTAGCAACCCCAGATTAAAATTACCTAATTTACTCACCTGATGTCATCAATTTTATACTCTCTGTTTTATGGGTTTGAAGCATGCTTTCCTGAAGGTTGTCTTATGAAATTGTCATTGTGCCTGTGTGTGTATCTGTCCATGAAAAGGGCTTTATTCTGTCATTTTTATTGAACAAAACAAGGAACATCAGAAGGGAAAGGTTTGGGAAATACTGTCCTGAAGTCTTTAAATAATTTCACAAGGATTTGTCTATAAAACCCCTTGACACCACCTGATACTAATAACAGAGAGAACTACAAACACCATTGAGTATCATGTTATATCTCTCTATTGTATTTAGCATTTATTGTGGAAGAGGTTAATTTAAGGTCTCATGTATACATTAGCATAGGTTACAAAAATAATTTAATGATGTGGAAAATACATAGAAAGTAAGATCATGTCATTAGATGCCTAAAAAGCATGTGACAAAATACAACATCCCTTTATGATAAAGGTCTTGGAGAGAGCGGGGATACAAGGAACATATCTAAACATAATTAAGCAAGACAACAGACAACATCAAAGTAAATAGAGAGAAATTTTCAGGGATTCCACTGAAACCAGGAACAAGACAAGATTGTCCACTCTCTCCATACCTACTCAATATAGTTCTTGAGATCCTAAATAGAGCAATAAGACACCAAAGGGAAATCAAGGGGATACAAATTTTCAATGTTCTCTTAAAAAGAAAGAATAATCAAGTATTCACAGTGGGCAAAGGAGAGGACTTTCTGGCAAAGATCCCTAGACCATAGCACTTAAGACCCAGTAGTGACAAATGAGACTTCATAAAACTAACTGCCATTCATACATAGCAGACTACTAACTTTTGAAAGAAGAGACTGCGTTAAGATTAGGAAAATATGGGACAAGCGCCGCAGGCGAGCAATGCAGACTGCAGGGTGCAGCCGGGACCGGCGGAGACAGGCGCGCTTCACTCCCCCTCCCTTCCGCTGGGCACGGGATCATCAAGTTTAACCTGTTTGGGCGCTGGATAGGGAGCTCGGCGCAGAGGGCAGCGGGAGTTCCTCTGTTTTGGTGGCTGGCCTGCAGAGGGGTTGGCCTTTTGTTGGCGAGGTCCCTGGCAAACCAGGAGCCTGGTCCTGGTCCTGAAGACCCTTCTGAGTAGTGAAAGAGATCTTGGCCAGCGGTGGGACCCAAGAAACGGGGAGAAGGCATCTTGTAAGCAGGGCCCCTGGCCAGCAGGAAAACCCGTTCCTGCTCTAAAAGACACATTAGATAGCATCGTTAGGACGAGATGGGCAGGCGCCAAGGCGAGAATTCACCCAACAATCTGAAAAGCAACATGAAAACACCAGAACCCAATGATCTCACAACAGAAGGACTTGAACACCCTAACACAGAAGAAGTGGAAAAAACTGACTTTATGAAAGCAATAGAGTCCCTTAAACAACATGTAAAAAACACCCTTATAGAAATAGAGGAGAAGGATGACAAAAAGTTTGAAGAAATGAGTAAAAAGTTTGAAGAATTGAGTAAATACGTACATGAGACCCTGGGAAACCAAGAAAAAACGAACAAACAGGTAATGGAAACAGTTCAAGAATTGAAAACTGAAATGGAAGCAAGGAAGAAAACACAAATAGAGGACCAGCTGGAAATGGAAAATCTAGGTCAACAAGCAGGGTCTACAGAAACAAGCATAATCAATAGAATACAAGAGATAGAAGAAAGAATCTCAGATTCTGAGGACACCATAGAGAAAATAAACGCACTGATCAAAGAAAACAGCAAAGCCAACAAATACTCATCACAAAACATTCAGGAAATAGGGGACACAATAAAAAGACCAAACCTAAGAATAATATAAATAGAAGAAGGAGAAGAGTCACAGCTCAAAGGCCCAGAAAATATTTTTAACAAAATTATGGAAGAAAACTATCCTAACATAAAGAAAGATACTCCTTTGAATATTCAAGAAGCATACAGAACACCAAACAGACTGGATCAAAGAAAAACATCCCCTCGCCATATAATAATCAAAACACAAAATATACAGGTTAAAGAAAGAATATTAAGAGCTGCAAAGGAAAAGGGGCAAGTAACTTATAAAGGTAAACCGATCAGACTTACACCTGACTTCTCTATGGAAACCATGAAAGCCAGAAGGTCCTGGATAGAGGTTCTGCAAAAACTAAGGGACCATGGATGCAAACCCAAACTACTATACCCAGGCAAACTATTGTTCACTATCAATGGAGAAAACAAGACATTTCAAGATAAGAACAAATTTAAACAATACGTAGCCACAAATCCAGCCCTACAGAAAAAAACAGAAGGAAAATCACAACATAAGGAATCCAGCATTGCCAACACTGCCTACAATAACTCAAGCGTCTAGTGACCCTTCACCAGCAAACCTCAAAGAAGGGAGACACACAAACGCTACTACCAAAAACAATAAGAATAACCGGAGTAAACAACCACTGGTCATTAGTATCACTTAATATTAATGGCCTCAGTTCACCCATAAAAAGGCACAGGCTAAGGGATTGGATACGAAAACAGGATCCAACATTCTGCTATTTGCAAGAAACACATCTCAACCACAAAGACAGGCATCTACTCAGAGTAAAGGGTTGGGAAAAGGTGTTTCAAGCAAATGGTCCTAAGAAAAAAGCAGGTGTGGCCATACTAATTTCTAACAAAACTGACTTCAAACTAAAGTCAATCAGAAGAGATAGAGATGGACACTTTATACTCATAACAGGAACAATTCATCAGGATGAAGTCTCAATCCTGAATATCTATGCTCCTAATATAAAAGCACCCACTTATGTAAAAGAAATATTACTAGAACTCAAGGCAGACATCAAACCACACACACTAGTAATAGGAGACTTCAATACACCTCTTTCTCCAAGGGACAGGTCAATTGGACAGAAACCTAATAGAGAATTAAGAGAATTATTGGAGGTAATGAAGCAAATGGACTTAACAGACATCTATAGAACATTCCACCAAAAAAAGGAAAGAATATACCTTCTTCTCTGCAGCTCATGAAACCTTCTCAAAAATTGACCACATACTCGGAAACAAAGGAAACCACCACAGATACAAAAAAATATCAGTGATCACCTGTGCCTTATAAGATCACCATGGACTAAAGCTAGAAGGCAATAACAATGCTACCCCCAGAGAGCCGACAAACTCATGGAAACTGAACAGTCAACTACTGAACCACACATGGGTCAAGGAAGAAATTAAGAAAGAAATTAAAGTCTTCCTTGAATTTAATGAAAATAAAGAGACAACATACTCAAACTTATGGGACACGTTGAAAGCAGTGCTAAGAGGAAAGTTCATAGCACTAAGTGCCCACTTAAAGAAAACAGAGAAAGCATACATTGAGGACTTAACAGCATACCTGAAAGCTCTTGAAAAAAAAGAAGCAGATGCGCCCAGGAGGAGTAGAAGACTGGAAATAATCAAAATGAGGGCAGAAATCAACAAAATAGAAACACAGAAAACAGTCCAAATAATCAACGAAACAAAAAGTTGGTTCTTGGAGAAAATCACAAGATCGACAAACCCCTATCCAAACTAATTAAACAACAGAGAGAGAACACGCAAATAAATAAAATCAGCAATGAAAAGGGGGACATAACCACAGACACAGAGGAAATTCAGAGAATTATTAGATGTTACTACAAAAGCCTGTATGCCACAAAACTGGAAAATGCAAAAGAAATGGACAGTTTTTTAGATAAGTACCATATACCAAAGCTAAACCATGACCAGGTGAATGATCTAAATAGACCTGTTAGTCGCGAAGAACTAGAAACTGTTATCAAAAATCTCCCTACCAAAAAAATCTCAGGACCAGATGGTTTCAATGCAGAATTCTACCAGAACTTCCAAGAAGAGCTAATGCCTATACTCCTTAATGTAGTTCACAATATAGAAACAGAAGAGTCATTGCCAAATTCCTTTTATGAAGCTACAGTTACCCTGATACCAAAACCACACAAAGACCCAACCAAGAAAGAGAATTACAGGCCTATCTCACTCATGAATATCGACGCAAAAATTCTCAATAAAATACTGGCAAACCGAATCCAAGAACACATTAAAAAAATTATCCATTATGATCAAGTAGACTTCATCCCAGAGATGCAGGACTGGTTCAATATATGCAAATCTATCAATGTAATCCACCATATAAATAAACTGAAAGAAAAAACACCATATGATCATTTCATTAGATGCTGAAAAAGCATTCGACAAAATTCAACACCCCTTTATGATAAAGGTCTTGGAAAGATTAGGGATACAAGGGTCATACCTAAATATAATAAAAGCTATTTACAGCAAGCCGACAGCTAACATTAAATTGAACGGAGAAAAACTCAAAGCCATCCCACTAAAATGAGGAACAAGACAAGGATGTCCACTCTCTCCATACCTCTTCAATATAGTTAGTGCTTGAAGTTCTAGCAATAGCAATAAGACAACATAAAGGGATCAAGGGGAATAGTATTGGAAAGGAAGAAGTTAAGCTTTCATTATTTGCAGATGATATGATAGTATACATAAGCGACCCCAAAAACTCTACCAAAGAATTCCTACAGCTGATAAACGCCTTAAGTAATATGGCAGGATACAAGATCAACTCCAAAAAGTCAGTAGCCTTCCTATACACTAAGGATAAGGAAGCAGAGAGGGAAATCAGAGAAGCATCACCTTTCACGATAGCCACAAATAGCATAAAATATCTAGGCGTAAGTCTGACCAAGGAAGTGAAAGATCTATTTGACAAGAACTTTAAGTCTTTGAAGAAAGAAATTGAAGAGGACACCAGAAAATGGAAGGATCTCCCTTGCTCTTGGATTGGGAGGATCAACATAGTAAAAATGGCAATTCTACCAAAAGCAATTTATAGATTCAATGCAATCCCCGTCAAAATCCCATCAAAATTCTTTACAGATCTGGAGAAGACAATAATCGACTTTATATGGAAAAACAAAAAACCCAGGATAGCCAAAACAATATTATACAATAAAGGAACATCTGGAGGCATTATCATCCCTGACTTCAAACTCTATTACAGATCTACAGTATTGAAAACAGCTTGGTATTGGCATAAAAACAGAGAAGTCGACCAATGGAATCCAATAGAAGACCCTGACTTTATCCCACAAACCTATGAACACCTGATTTTTGATAAAGGAGCAAAAAGTATACAATGGAAAAAAGAGAGTATCTTCAACAAATTGTGCTGGCAAAACTGGATGTCAATCTGTAGAAGAATGAAAATAGATCCATATCTATCACCATGCACAAAACTCAAGTCCAAGTGGATTAAAGACCTCAATATCAATCTGAACACGCTGAACCTGATAGGAAAGAAAGTGGGAAGTACTCTACAACACGTGGGCACAGGAGACCACTTCCTAGGTATAATCCCAGCAGCTCAGACAGTAAGGGCCTCATTGAATAAATGGGACCTACTGAGACTGAGAAGCTTCTGTAAAGCAAAGGACACTGTCGCTAAGACAGAAAGGCAACCCACTGACTGGGAAAAGATCTTCACCAACCATGCAACTGACAAAGGACTGATCTCAAAAATATATAAAGAACTCAAGAAACTAGACCGTAAAAGGCTAATCAACCCATTTATAAAATGTGGCACTGACCTGAACAGAGATCTCTCAACAGAAGAAGTTCAAATGGCCAAAAGACACCTAAGGTCATGTTCAACTTCCTTAGCAATCAGGGAAATGCAAATCAAGACAACTTTAAGATACCATCTTACACCTGTCAGAATGGCGAAAATAAAAAACAGCAATGATAGCTTTTGCTGGAGAGGCTGTGGAAAAAGGGGTACCCTCATCCATTGCTGGTGGGAATGCAATCTTGTGCAACCACTTTGGAAATCAGTGTTTCGGTTTCTCAGGAAATTCGGGATCAACCTACCCCTGGACCCAGCAATACCACTCTTGGGAATATACCCAAGAGAGGCCTTATTATACAACAAAAGTATATGCTCTACTATGTTCATAGCAGCACTGTTTGTAATAGCCAGAACCTGGAAACAACCTAGATGCCCTTCAATGGAAGAATGGATGAAGAAAGTATGGAATATATACATATTAGAGTACTACTCAGCAGTAAAAACAAGGACTTTTTGAAGTTTGCAGGCAAATGGATGGAAATAGAGAACACTATACTGAGTGAGGTAAGCCAGACCCAAAAAGAGGAACATGGGATGTATTCACTCATATTTGGTTTCTAGACATAAACAAAGGACATTGAGCCTATAATACGTGATCTTAGAGAAGCTACATAAGAAGGAGAACACAAAGAAAAACATATAGGCATCCTCCTGAATATTAACCTTCATCAGGCGATGAAAAGAGATAGAGACAGAGACCCACAATGGAGCACCGGACTGAAATCTCAAGGTCCAAATCAGGAGAAGAAGGAGAGAGAACACGAGCAAGGAACTCAGGACCGCAAGGGGTGCACCCACACACTGAGACAATGGGGATGTCTTATCGGGAACTCACCAAGGCCAGCTGACCTGGGTCTGAAAAAGCCTGGGATAAAACCGGTCTTGGGAAAAAACATAGAGACAATGAGGACTACTGAGAACTCAAGAACAATGGCAATGGGTTTTTGATCCTACTGCACGTATCAGCTTTGTGGGAGCCTAGGCAGTTTGGATACTCACCTTACTAGACCTGGATGAAGGTGGGTGGTCCTTGGACTTCCCACAGGGCAGGGAACCCTGATGGCTCATTGGGCTGAAGAGGGAAGGGGACTTGATTGGGGGAGGTGGAGGGAAATGGGAGGCGGCGGCGGGGAAGAGACAGAAATCTTTAATAAATAAATTAATTAAAAAAAAGATCAGGAAAATATGAAGTAGGATCAAAATCCAGTGCCATTGTCTTTGGCTTCTCATCAACCCTTATTGTCCGCCATGTTCAAAGAGTCTGTTTTTATCCCATGTTTTTTCAGTCACAGTCCAGCTGGCCTTGGTGAGTTCCCAATAGATCAGCCCCACTGTCTCAGTGGGTGGGTGCACCCCTCATGGTCCTGACTTCCTTGCTCATGTTCTCCCTCCTTCTGCTCTTCATTGGGACCTTGGGAGCTCAGTCAGATGCTCCAGTGTGGGTCTCTGTCTCTATCTCCATCCATCGTCAGATGAAGGTTCTATGGGGATATGCAAGATATTCATAAAGACAATGGCACTGGGTTTGATCTTACTTCATGTTCTGGCTTTGTGGGAGCCTAGGCAGTATGGATGTTCACCTTCCTAGACCTGAATGGAGGGGGGAGGACCTTGGACTTTCCACAGGGCAGGGAACCCTGACTGCTCTTCAACTGGAGAGGCAGCGGGAGAGGAGTGGGGGGAGGAGGAGAAGAGTGGGAGGAGGGAGAGGGAAATGGGAGCCTGGGAGGAGGCGGGAATTTCTTTTTTTTTTTCTTTCAATAAAAAAAAAAGATTAGGAAAATAACATTGTGAGCTAAACAGCTGAAAGTGATTCTAGAACATAACTGGAACTAAAAAGCTATACTTTGCTATTTCTTTCCCATATCAGAAGGACTAAGAAAAATCACAACATTAATAAAGGATAAAAAATAGTGCTGTATGGCTAGAGAAAGGGTAATAATTTATTCACAAATTTTAGAGTTCACATTCTGGTCAAGCAGAATAAAGTCAATGTGGAATTGCCTCAAAAAGCTAAAAATGTTCTATCAATCACTTTTTGGTGAATTTTATGTGGCTTGGGTATCGAGATAAGTGTCCTCATGAAAAGAATGTCACACTGTTCCTTCTGCTTCAAGTTTGTACAATTATTTGAAAAGAATTCATGTTTGTTCTAGAAGAATTACCAAAAGTTAGAAAGAACCACATGCTATTATTCTGCTTTAAATTTCTGGTTTAAAACTATTCCTGATGTCCTATCTTTTACCACTAAGCCTACATCACAGAAATTACCTGCATATATTTACTGCTAAAAAAGAGACACACCTGCAGTCATAGTTCAGACAATAAAAATTTGCTCAGTTTTAAGTGTCTTTTAAATATCATCCCCTCCGGGCAATTCAAAGGACAATTTAGGACAGAATCATAAGAGATGGTAAGGGTCAAAGGTGATGGATGACTATAAAGAAGCACTGTTTCAGCACACACTGGGAGATTTGTAATTAGAAACTCAGTCATTCATGAGAGCTGAACACGGGCAAGCCAGAACAAAATCCCAATTAATTAATCCGTGTATTGTTACTCTATGTTCTGCCACACAACACACATCTAGCACCCTCCATCACTGGTGGCAACTTGCCTGCCTCAATTCCTCCTCCTACTGCCACTATCTCCCTGCAGGACCTGCACATATCTCCTACTTAGCTTCTGTTCATTTACTTCCTATTATGTCAATCACAGTAATACATGTTCATAGAATATACATGTCCCAGGAAAAGTCTACTTCTTTATTATGACATATTTAGGCTGCTATCATCCATGGGACAGGTCACATTAATGTTACCCTGCTATTAAAGAATAAACTATCAAAACAAAGAAATGCAAAAAATGGCTAAAATATTTAACATTTTATTGCAAAGAAGGATAATACTTTAAGTTCAAAATGAGCAGTTATTTATATAAAATCACAAATAATTACAGGAAAATAATGTTTATGTAGAATATAATCACATTACCTAAACAATCATATGCCAAGATCAAAAACATGCATCAAAATCTGGAATAGTGTGATTTTGGCTGGTTCTTTAACACATTATCTTGACATACAGTCAAAAAAAGTTATTGCTAAATCCATTCCTACTAGAAATATTTACTTATTGATATTTGATATTTGAATTGTTATGTCCCCAAAAATGGTGCATAATTAATTTATTTTACAATGAATATTTCATGACTATAATGTTCAAATCTGGACATAATGTTTCTAAATTTATAAGAAATGTAATGACAGATAATTATAAACTAAGCTTGGAAAGAAATTGCAGGATTTGAGTCTGTGGAGTAACTTGTTCAGTGTATGAAGACTGGTAAATTGAAATGGTGTGAGTTATACTAAGGAATTTTAAGAAGTGGATCCATTTCATGAATTTTCTGATGCCTTCTCAGATTTGAGCATATTGTAAAGGACTTGCCACATTTTTGACATCTGTAAGGTTTCTCACCACTATGGATTCTGTGATGTCTGTGTAGGTTTGAGGCACAGGTAAAACACTTACCACATTCTTGACATCTGTAAGGTTTCTCACCAGTGTGGATCCTGTGGTGAGCTTGAAGATGTGCATGACGAGTAAAGGACTTGCCACATTCTTTACACCTGTAAGGTTTCTCACCAGTATGACTTCTGTGGTGAGCTTGAAGATCTGAATGATAAGAAAAGGACTTGCCACATTCTTGACATCTGTAAGGTTTCTCACCAGTATGGATTCTGTAATGTCTGTGTAGGTTTGAGACACAGGTAAAACACTTACCACATTCTTGACATCTGTAAGGTTTCTCACCAGTATGGATCTTGTGGTGATCTTGAAGATGTTCTTGGCGAGTAAAGGACTTGCCACATTCTTGACACCTGTAAGGTTTCTCACCAAAATGGAGTTTCTGATGTCTGTGAAGGTGTGTGATTTGGTTAAAGGACTTGTCACATTCTTGACATCTGTAAGGTTTCTCACCAGTATGAATTCTGTGGTGAGCTTGAAGATTTGCATGGCGAGTAAAGCACTTGCCACATTCTTGACATCTGTAAGGTTTCTCACCAGTATGAAGTCTGTGATGTCTCTGAAGGTTTGAGACCTGGGTAAAATAATTCCCCCATTCTTGACATCTGTAAGGTTTGTCGCCAAAATGGATTCTTTGGTGAGCTTGAAGATTTGCATGATGAGGAAATGATTTATCACAGTTTTTACATTTATGTGCCTTATCATTGGAATTAATTCCCTTTTGAATAGTGAGGCATGAATATCTGTTGAAGCTCCTTCCACATTCCTTATAGTTGTATTGACTCTCTTCATTTGAATTGTTTATATAATGCTTCTCTTGTTTCTCATCATACTGGAACAAAAAATGGTGTGGGTTATAATCAGAAGTCTTCTTACACTTCTCAGAAAAAACAGCCTCCTATTCTGTATTTAAATACTGACCATACACATAATTTGATGCAGTGTTTTAGGCATTTGTTCCTTCAACTGAGGGTTCTGGCACCTATTCTTCCTAATACTCTTAGAAAGGGGTTTAATAGAATCACTACTGTGTAAGAATTTTCCCAAGTAAAACTGCTATGATTTATTTTCAGTCTGATTTTATTGAGAAAAACCTTCTCATGTGGATCTAAATTGCTTAGTTTGTCAGAAATGTAATTAACATTTGTGGGAACTCTAGTGAATGCATGATAGCATATGTATAATTCACTTTTCAGATTTTTCAACTTTCTTTGTAGATAAAAATATGTTTTAAAACTTAAATGCATTATTTAGAAAAGAATCTTCTTCTGAAAATATATGAGATCTAATGTTGCACCATTATCCACAATAAGATTAAGATTCTTGACCTTTTTTGGCAAATTTATCCAGGATGACTGGTTAGTAAAAATTATTACAACTATAACATAAACCTTTTTTTTTTGCTCTCATCACCAAAATTTTAAAATATAATTAAGTGCAAGACGTCTTGGTAAAGACTTACAGAAAACAGGCATCTACCCTGGCCCCACTGTGATGTTCCCTGGGAGTTCCATGGAGACCAATACTTTGTGGACATAGGAGGTGAGACAACAGTGTCCCTGTGGCCCCAGACCCTTAGTCCCAAAAACCTCCATGTGGGAGAAAGGCCAGGCCCCATCTCCAGATGCCTTAGGAATTTCTATCACTAGCAGGGAGCTGTTCTGCCAGACAGCCAGCTACCCCGCCTCCAAGGAGTTGTTACTTGTGAGCTCAATGGAGACCATTTCTTGATGGACAAAAGAGACATAAGAGTTGAAAGAAGAAATGGCAAGGCTCCAATACAAGAAATCCTCCAGTGTCCTAAAAAGCGACATGGTACCACCAGAATCCAGTGGACACACAACAGGAAGACTTGATCATCCTAACCCAGAAGATATAGAAGAAAACGACTTTAAACGTTACTTAATGAAAATGATAGAGACCCTTGAAAAGGAAGTGAAAAACTCCCTTAAAGAAACAGAGGAGAAGACAAACAAAAAGCTGGAAGAAATTAATAAATGACTCAAAGAAACCCAAGAAAACCAAAAAAAAAGCAATCCAATAGGAAAAGGAAATAATTCAAGATTTCAAAATTCGAATAGAGGTAATAAAGAAAACATAAACTTAGAGAAATCTGGAAATAGAAAATCTGGGTAAATGAACAGGAGCTACAGAGACAAGTATAACTAACAGAATACAACAGATAGAAGAAAGAATCTCAGGTGCGGATGATTCTATTGAGGAAATAAACTCAGTGGTCAAAGAAAACATTAAATCCAACAAATTCTTAACACAAAACATTCAGGAAATTGGGGACAACATGAAAAGACCAAACCTGAGAATAATAGGGGTAGGAGAAGGAAAGGAATTCCAGCTCAAAGACACAGAAATTATAGTCAACAAACTTATAGAAGAAAACTTTCCCAACAGAAAGAAGGATATGCCTATGAAGGTACAAGAAGTTTACAGAACTCCAAATAAAATGAATTTAAAAAAAGGCCTGAAATGGCCTTCTCCCATAGCCACACTGATGAATATCTTGCATATCACCTAGAACCTTCATCTGGCAATGGATGGAGGTAGAGACGGAGACCCACATTGGAGCACTGGACTGAGATCCCAAGGTCCAAATGAAGAGCAGAAGGAGGGAGAACATGAGCAAGGAAGTCAGGACCATGAGGGGTGCATCCACCCATGGACACGGTGGGACTGATCTAATGGGAGCTCGCCAAGGTCTGATGGACTGGGACTGAAGGAGCATGTGATCAAACTGGACTCTCTGAATATGGTTCACAATGAGGGCTGACTGAGAAGCCAAGGACAATGGCACTGGGTTTTGGTTCTATTGCATGTACTGGCTTTGTGTGAACCTAGTCTGTTTGAATGCTCACATTCCTAGACCCCGAGGGAGAGTGGAGGACCTTGGACTTCCAACAGGGCAGGGAATCCTGACTGCTCTTATGACTGGAGAGGGAGGCTGAGGGGAAATGAGGGAGTGGGAGAGAAATGGGCGGAGGGGAGTAGGTGGAAATTGTTAATAAATAAAGGAAAAACATCCAGTTGAGGGCTGAAATCAACAAAAGAGAAACACAGAAAATAAGCCAAAGAATCAATAAAACTAAGAGCTGGTTCTCTGAGAAAATCAACATGATTGACAAACCCTTATCCAAACTAATCAAAAGGGAGTAAGAGAACATCCAAATTAACAAAACCAGAAATGAAAAGCAGAACATAACAATGGACACTGAAGAAATTCACAGAAGCATTAGGTCCTACTACAAAAATCTATACTCCACAAGACTGGAAAATGTAAAAGAAATGGACAATTTTTTAGATAGATACCACCTACCCTCAAGACCAGAAGAGCAATTTAAATAGACCTATAAGCTGCAGGGACATAGAAGCTGCCATCAAAAACATCCCAATCAAAAAAATCCCAGGTCCTGTATGGTTTTACTGCTGAATTCTACCAGAACTTCAAGAAGAGCTAGTTCTTACACTCCTCAAAGTATTCCACATAATAGATACAGAAGACTCACTGCCAAACTCTTTTTATTAGGAAACAGTTACCCTGATACTGAAACCACACAAAGACTCAACCAAGAAAGAGAATTACAGAACAATCTCACTCATGAACATGGATGCAAAAATTCTTGATACAATTCTGACAAACTGAATCCAAGAACACATCCAAAAAAGTCATCCATTATGATCAATTAGGCTTCATCCCACAGATGTAGGACTGGTTCAACATACTAAAATCAATCAATGTAATCCACCATATAAGTAAACTGAAAAAAAAACATATGATAATTTTATTAGATGCAGAAAAAACATTTGACAAAACTTAACTTCCCTTCATAATAAAGGTCTTGGAGAGATTAGGGATTCAAGGAATAAATGTAAATAAAATAAAAGAATATACAGCAAGCTGACAGCTAACATCAAATTCAATGGAAAGAAAGCTCCTCATTGGGACTTTGGGAGCTCAGTCCAGTGCTCCAGTGTGGGTCTCTGTCTCTATCTCCATCGATCGCCAGGTGAAGTTTCTATGGTGATATGTAATATATTCATCAGTATGGCTATAGGATAGAGTCATTTCAGGTTCCCTATCCACAGCTGCCCCAGGAACTAACTGGGGACATCACCCTGGGCACCTGGGAGCCCCTCTAGATCCAAGTCTCTTGCCATCCCTAAGATGGCTCCCTTAATTAAGATGTGTGCTTCTCTGCTCCCCTAACCAACCTTCCTTTATCCCAATCATCCCGTTGCCCCAAGTTCCCCCCGTGGAGACAGTGGGGGCTGAGTCTTTGGGAGCTCACCAAGGCCAGCTGGACTCTGACTGAAAAAGCATGGGATAAAACCGGACTCTCTGAATTTGGCGGACAATGAGGGCTGCTGAGAAGCCAAGGACCATGGCACCGGGTTTTGATCCTACTTCATGTTCTGGCTTTGTGGGAGCCTATCCAGTTTGGACGTTCACCTTCCTAGACCAGGATCGAGGGGGGAGGACTTTGGACTTTCCACAGGAACCCTGACTGCTCTTCAGGCTGGAGAGGGAGGGGGAGGAGTGGGGGGGAGGGGAGGAGGGAGGGAGGAGTGGGAAGGAAATGGGAGGCGGGGGAGGAGGCAGAAATTTTTTTTTTCCAATTAAAAAAAAATGAAAAAAAAAAGAACAGTAAAAAAAAAAAAAGAAACTGAAACTTACTCCACTACAATCAGGAACAAGACAGGAACTGTCCACTCTCTCCATATATCTTCAATATATTTCTTGAAGTTTTAGCAATAGCAATAAGACAACATAAAATGATCAAGTGAATTCAAAACAGAAAGGAAGAAGTTAAACTTTCGTTATTTGCAGATGATATGATAGTGTATATGATTTTTTTCTTTTTATAAATCTATTTTTTTATTGAGTAAAGGAAAAAAAAAGTTTCCGCCTCCTCCCAGCCTCCCATTTCTCTCCCCCTCCTCCCAGCTATCTCACCCTCCCCCTACTCCTCTCCCCCTCCCTCTCCAGTCCAAAGAGCAGTCAAGGTTCCCTGCCCTGTGGAAAGTCCAAGGTCCTCCCCCCTCTGTCCATGTCTAGGAAGGGGAACATCCACACTGTCCAGGCTCCCACCAAGCCAGAACATGAAGTAGGATCAAAACCCCGTGCCATTGTCTTTGGCCTCTCATCAGCCTTCATTGTTCGCCATGATCAGAGAGTCCGGTTTCATCCCATGCCCTCTCAGACACAGACCAGTTGGCCCTGGTGAGCTCCCAATAGATCAGCCCCACTGTCTCAGTGGGTGGGTGCACCCCTCATGGTCCTGACTTCTTTGCTCATATTCTCCCTCCTTCTGCTCCTCATTGGAACATTGGGAGCTCAGTCCAGTGCTCCAGTGTGGGTCTCCGTCTCTATCTCCATCCATCACCAGATGAAGGCTCTATGGTGACATGCAAGATATTCGCCAGTATTGCTATAGGACAGGGTCACTTCAGGCTCCCCCTCCTCAGCTTCCCAAGGAACTAACTGGGGACATCGCCTTGGGCTCCTGGGAGCCACTCTAGGTTCAAGTCTCTTGCCAACCTTACACCTGTCAGAATGGCTAAAATCAAAAACAGCCATGATAGCCTTTGCTGGAGAGGCTGTGGAGGAAGGGGTACTCTCATCCATTGCTGGTGGGAATGCAATCTTGTGCAACCACTTTGGAAATCAGTGTTTCGGTTTCTCAGGAAATTCGGGATCAACCTACCCCTGGACCCAGCAATACCACTCTTGGGAGTATACCCAAGAGATGCCCTATCATATGACAAAAGCATTTGTTCAGCTATGTTCATAGCAGTATTATTTGTAATAGCCAGAACCTGGAAACAACCTAGATGCCCTTCAATGGAAGAATGGATGAAGAAAGTGTAGAATATATACACATTAGAGTTCTATGCTGCGGTAAAAAACAATGACTTCTCGAATTTTGCATGCAAATGGATGGAACTAGAAAACACTATGTATATGATTGACCCCAAAAACTTTACCAGAGAACTCCTACAGCTGATAAATATTTTCAGTCAAGTGGCAGGATACAAGATTAACTCAAAAAAATTAGTAGCCCTCTTATACACAAAGGATAAAGAAGCAGAGAGGGAAATTAGAAAAACATCACCTTCACAATAGCCATAAATCACATAAAATATCTTGGGGTAACAATAACAAGGAACATAAAAGAGCTATTTGACAAGAACTTTATGTCTTTGAAAAGAGAAGTTGAAGAAGATACCAATAAATGTAAAGATCTCCATGCTCTTGGATAGGAAGGATCAACATAGTAAAAATAGCAATCTTACCAAAGGCAATCTACAGATTTAATGCAATTCCTATCAAAATCCCAACCAAATTCTTCACTGACCTGGAAAATATGATACTCAACTTCATATGGAAAAACAAGAAAACCAGCATAGTCAAAACAATCCTATACAATAAAGAACTTCCAGAGGCATTTCCATCCCTGACTTCAAGATCTACTACAGAGATACAGTAATAAAAACAGCTTGGTATTGGCATAAAAACAGATGTTGACTAATGGAATTGAATTGAAGACCCACATATTAATTCAAATAACACGAACACCTGATTTTTGACAAATAAACAAAAAAAAAACAAAGGAAAAAAGAAAGCATCTGCAACAAATGGTGCTGGCATAACTGAATGTCAACCTGTAGAAGAATGAAAATAGACCCATATATGTCACCATGCGCAAAACTCAAGTCCAAATGGATTAAAGACCTCAATATTTATCCAACAACCCTGAACCTGACAGAGGAGAAAGTGGGAAGTAACCTTAATTGTATGGACACAGGAGACCATTTTCTAAATATAACCCCAGTAGCACAGAAAATAGGAGCACCAATAAATAAATAGGACCTCCTGAAACTGAGAAGCTTCCATAAAGCAAAGGACAAAGCCAATAAGACAAAAAGACAGCCTACTGATTGGGAAAAAAAATCTCACAAACCACAGATCAGACAATGATCTCCAAAATATATGAAGAACTCAAAAAAAAGACATTAAAATTCTAAATAACCCAATTAAAAAGTGGTATACTGAACTAAACAGAGAATACTCATCAGAAGAATTTCAAATGACCAAAAGATACTTAAGGACGTGTCCTTTATCCTTAGCTATCATGGAAATGCAAATCAAAACAACCTTGAAATATTATCTTACACCTGTAAAAATGGCTGAGATCAAAAACACTAATTATAGGTTATGCTGGAGAGGTTGTGGAGCAAGGGGAACACTTATCCATTGCTGGTGGGAATGCAGGCTTGTGCAACCACTTTGAAAATCACTGTGGTAGTTCGTCAGAAAACTGGGAATCAAACTACTCAGGAGCCAGCAATTCCAATCTTGGGAATTTATCCAAAAGATGCTCAATAATACTACAAGAGCATTTGTCCAACTATGTTCATAGCAGCATTATTTGTAATAGCCACTACCTGGAAAAAACCTAGATGCCCTCAACTGAAGAATGGATAAAGAAAGTGTGGCACATCTACAAATTAGAGTACTACTCAGCAGTAAAAAAATAATGACATCTTGAATTTTGCATGCAAATGGATAGAATTAGAAAACATCATCCTTAGTGAGGTAACCCATACCCAAAAAAATGAGTATGGTATGTACTCACTCATAAGTGGATACTAGTCATAAACATAGGGCAATGAGCCTATAGTACAGGATCCTAGAGATACTAAGTAATAAGGTGAACCAAAAGAAAAACAGATTTATACCCACATGGAAATTGGAATCAGACAAAAAATTGGGAACAGGCATAGAGTGGGGGTAGACCAGGGGGAGAAGTGGATGGAGGAGAACTTGAGGAAATAGGATGGTCAAGATGGAGGAAGGAGAGATATGAGAGCAAGGAAAGAGATACCTTGATTGAGGGAGCCATTATGGAGTTAGCAAGAAACCTGGCTCTAGAAAAATGCCCAGGAACTCACAGGGGTGAACTCAGCAATAGAAAGAGGATGTCTGAACTGACCTTACCCTGTAGTTAGACATAAGATTATCTTAAATATCACCATAGAACCTTTGTCCAAGAACTGATGGGGAACAGAGGCAATGACACACATTAGAGCACTTGACTGATCTCCCAAGATCCAATTGAGATGGGAAGGAAGTGGAATTTGGGTTGCCTTTTTTTAAGAATAAATAAATAAATAAATAAATAAATAAATAAGACTTACAGATATTCCAGATACCAACTTCAGGGTAGAATCCTGTGTATTTTCATGTGCAAATTGGTCTTGTGTTTGATGGGAATATAGAACTGGAAAATAGGAAATATTTAATTATGCTATGTGGCATAAAAACTCATGATTATTTTTTCTTATGAAACAAATTCTCAAGGCAAATGATAGAACATTTTTCATAACATACACAAAGGAATATATAAAATGGCAGGATTGAAGTTATATTAACTTGAACTTTTCAAACATAATTTTCAGAATAATAAGTAACACTCTACTAGTTTGATTGAAAAGACCCCATATATTCAGACACCTGAATACATGGCCTGAAGATGGTGTATACTTATGGGTAGGATTAAGAGGTATCAACTTAATGCAAAGTCTACATCCCTAGAGTCTTGCTTTGAGAACTCTAAAGCCTTCTGCTGCCACTAATAAGTTCTCTGCTTCATATGGTGCTTCTATATGGGACCTCTCAATGCTGTTCCAGGTGCCTGTAAACTACTCTTTCTGATTCATCATCATTGATCTTCCTTCTGTGCATTGTCTATATCGTGGTGTTTTATCACAGAAATTTGAAAGTAACTATTACAAAGCCTATAACCCAAGTATAAAAAATAATATTCATTATGAAATTGTATTATTACAGAAAAACCTAATCTCTTCAAATACTTGAAATGAGCAAACTGAATAATATTAATGAAGTATTCAGAATATTATTAAATAAAGAAAAAAGACATGAACAGCAGAACACAGTTATTACTAACTGGTCCTCAGACAATTATGTATACCACTTTGAAGGGGTTCATAACTTTTCAGACATCAGAAATTCTCAAGGACTGATCATATCATTATAATCACCTTTTCTCTTTTTTTACACATAAAATAGATAGTTTTCATAAAATATATTCTAATTCTTACTTTTCATCCCTCAAATGACCTATGGCTCTCCCCATATTCACTATGATTAGAATTTAACCACTTTTTGTCATTTCTTAGGAAACAAATAGGAATAATAGAATAAGAATAAAATCATATAATCAACATGAAAGAAATCAGACAGGACAACAGAAGAAAGGAGATGAAGTAAAAGCACAGCAAGTATATGTAGCTAGAAAGACAAACTTTTGAACACGGAAAAATTCGTGAAATAGAACAGAACAAAACAAAGCACTAAACAAAAACATTTACCTTGGTCTGTTGAAGCCAGACATTTACTGCTGGTATGTTACCATAAAGATAGCACAGAATGTAATCCTGAGAGCCAAAAAGGTACCTTTGAGACAATTAACATCTGGTGAAAGTTCCAACAAGAACCAAATACCACACGCTTCCTTTTTATATTTGTCTAAATTTCCTAGAGACTCACTCCCTGTAGAAAAGTTGCACTCCCTGGAGAAAAGTTGCACTCAGAGAAAAAGTTGAGGAGAGAGTGGCTGTCTAGCCAGACAGTCCCAGGGAATGGAGTTCAGGCCCCCTCCAACTCCCTAAATTTTCTGACCATCCAGCACTACATGTTCCTGGCTACTGGCTTTATATCTTTACCCCATCCCATCTTGCCTTTAAGCACTCTTTTCCATCTGAGGGGTTTTTGAATCCCCCAACTTAGCCTGCTTCAGGACTGAAGGTCTGGGGAGCCTGGTGAGTGGTCCTGCCACTGGGGCTTCTTTGAACCACACCACCCTGCCTCCCAAGCCCGCCCTCTTGGCTGAGAGGTCCTTGGACCCTAGCAAGAGGAACTGCTCCCCTACTAAGGAGATCTGGAGTGGTGAGCCACAGCAAAGATTGGACCAAGATGCCAATACTCTTTTGGCTTCATTTGAAGAAAGAGATGGGCAGGCAACAATGCAAGAATTCCTCCAATAACCTGAAAAGCAACATAATAATACCAGAATTTAATGAACATGCAACAGGAAAACCTGAACACCCTAACCCAGAAGAAGTAGAAGAAATCAACTTTAAACATAACCTTATGAAAATGATGGAGGCCCTTAAAAAGGAAGTGAAAAACTCCCTTAATGAAATGGAAGAGAAGACAAACAAAAAGTTAGGAGAAAGTAATAAGACCCTCAAGAAAAAGCAATCAAACAAGTACAGGAAACAGTTCAAGACTTGAAGATTGAAATGGAGGTAAGAAAGAAAATGCAAACCGATGAATGGATGGATAGGGAAAATCTGGGTAAAAGAACAGGAACTACAGAGATGAGAATAATCCACAGAATACAAGAGATAGAAGAAAGAATCTCAGGCACTGAAGATACTATACAGGAAATAGATGTAGTGATCAAAGAAAACAACAAATCAGGCAAATTCTTAACACAAAACATCCAGAAAATCTGGGACATAATGAAAAGACCAAAGCTAAGAATAATAGAGGTAGAAGACGAATTCTAGCTCAAAGGGCCAGAAAATATTTTCAACAAAATTATAGAAGAAAACTTTCCAAGCCTAAAGAAGGATATTCCTATGAAGGTACAAGACACATACAGAACACCAAATAGACTGCATCAAAAAAGTCATCCCTTCACCATATAATAATCAAAACACAGAACGTACAGAATAAAGAGAGAATAGTAAGAGCTGCAAATGAAAAGAGGTCAAGTAACATATACAGGTAAACCTATCACAATTACACCTGACTTCTCTATGGAAACCATGAAAGCCAGAAGGTTTTGGATAGATGTGCTGCATACACTAAGAGACCATGGATGCAATCCCAGACTTCTATACCCAGCAAAGCTTTCTTTCACCATCAATGGAGAAAACTAGATATTCCACAACAAAAACAGATTTAAACAATACATAGCCACAAACCCAGCCTTACAGAAACTACTAGAAGGAAAACCTCAACCTAAGGAAGCCAGTAACACCCACAATAGCACAGACAACTGAAAACCCTCCACCAGCAAAACTCAAAGAAGGTAAACACATAAACACTACAACTCCAAAAAAATAATAACCAGAGTTAATAACCACTTGTCATCAATATCACTTAATATCAATGGACTCAATTCACCTATTAAAAAGATACAGATTAAGAGAATGGAACAAAAACAGGACCCAACATTCTGCTGTTTACAAGAAACATACCTCGACTACAAAGACAGATATTACAGACAGAGTAAAGGTTTGGGAAAAGGTTTTTCAAACAAGTGGACATAAGAAACAAGCGGGTGTGTCTATCCTAGTATCTAACAAAATTGATTTCAAATTAACATCAATCAGAAGAGATGGAGAATGACACTTTATACTCATAACAGAAACAATTCATCAAGATGAAGTCTCAATCTTGAATATCTATGCCCCTAAAATAAAAGCACCAACATATGTCAAAGAAACTTTACTAGAACACAAATCACACATCAAACCCCACACAGTAATAGTAGGAGATTTCAACACTCCTCTCACGACAATGGACAGATCATACAAACAGAAACTTAACAGAGAAATAAGAGAACTAACAGATGTAATGAATCAAATAGACTTAACAGACATCTATAGAACATTCCACCCAAACAGGAAAGAATATACCTTCTTCTCAGCATCTCATGGAACCTTCTCAAAAATTGATCATTTACTAGGAAAGAAATAAAACATCCACAGATATT
The DNA here is from genome assembly GCA_963919715.1 of Microtus obscurus. Classification (NCBI taxonomy): domain Eukaryota; kingdom Metazoa; phylum Chordata; class Mammalia; order Rodentia; family Cricetidae; genus Microtus; species Microtus obscurus. The sequence goes on from CAWTZC010001394.1 coordinate 65,291, forward strand.
AAAAATAGAAGTAGCCACCTGTTTCTTATTAGATCACCATAGAGTAAAGTTAGAATTTAACAATTCCAACTCCAGAAAGCCTACAAATATCATGGAAACTAAACAGTCAACTACTGAACCAACCCTAGGTCAAGGAAGAAATAAAGAAAGAAATTAAAGCCTTCCTTGAATTCAACAAAAATAAAAATACAACCTATCCAAACCTATGGGAAACTATGAGACAGTGCTAAGAGGAAAGTTCATAGCACTAAGTGCGCACTTAAAGAAAACAGAGAAAGCTCACATTAGTGACATAACAGCCCACCTGAAAGTTCTAGAAAAAAAAAAGAAGCAGACTCACACAAGAGAAGGAGAAGACTGGAAATAATCAAACTGAGCGCTGATATCAACAATATAGAAACACAGAAAACAATCCAAAGAACCAATGAAACAAAGAACTGGTTCTTTGAGAAAATAAACAATATAGACAAACCTGTATCCAAGCTAATATAAAGGTGAAGAGAAAACACTCAAAATAACAAGATCAGAAATGAAAAGGTAAACATAACAAAAGACAATGAAGAAATTAAGAGAATCATTAGGTCTTACTACAAAAGCCTGTTTTCCATAAAATTAGAAAATGTAAAAGAAATGGACATTTTGTTAGATAAGTACTATATAGCAAAATTAAATCAAGATCAGGTGAACAATTTAAATAAACCTGTAAGTCATGAGGAAATAGAAGCTGTTGTCAAAAACCTCCCAACCAAAAAAGCCCAGGACAAATCAAAATAGCTAAAATCAAAAACACCAATAATAGCCTATGCTGGAGAGGATGTGGAGTAAGGGGAACACTCATCCATTGCTGTTGGGAATGTAAACTTGTGCAACCACTTTGGAAATCAGTGTGGTGGTTTCTCAGAAAATTGGGAGTCAACCTATTTCAGGACACAGCAATATCACTCTTGGGAATATACCCACAAGATGTGCAATCATACCACAAAAGCACTTATTCAACTATGTTCATAGCAGCATTGTTTGTAATAGCAAGAACCTGTAAACAACCTATATGCCCCTCAATGGAAGAATGGATAAAGAAAGTGTGGCACATCTACACATTAAAACACAACTCAGCGGTATAAAACAATGAAATCTTGAATTTTGCTTGCAAGTGGATTGAAATAGAAAACACTATCCTGAGTGAAATAACCCAGACCCAAAAAGAGGAATATGATATGTACTCATTCATTAGAAGATTCTAGCCATAAACAAAGGACATTCAGCCTATAGTTCGCAATCTTAGAAAAGCTAAGTAATAAGGTGAACCCAAAGAAAAACATATATAGATCTTCCTGGAAAATGGAAGCAGAAAAGATTGCCAGGCAAAAGTTGGGAGCATGGGGGTGGGGTGGAATGGGTGAAGGGGGGGAAACAGAAGGGAGAAGGGGAGAGTTTGGAAGAGCTTGGGGGACTTGCATGGTTGAGATGGAGGAAGGGCAGATATGGGAGCAGGGAAGAAGATATTTTAATTGAGGAGCCATTTTAATGTTGGCAAGAGGCTTGGCCCTGGAGGGGTTCCCAGGAGTCCACGGGGATTTCCCCATCTAGGACCCTGGGCAGTGGAGGAGAAGGTGCCTGAACTGGCCTTGTTCCATAATCAGACTGATGACTATCTTGGATATCACCATACAACCTTATCCAGCAACAGATGGAGATAGAGACAAAGACCCACATTGGAGCACTGGACTGAGCTCCCAAGGTCTAGTTGAAGAGCAGAAAGAGGAAGGATATTACCAAGGAAGTTAGGACCACAAGAAATTGGTTCACCAACTGAGACAGTGTCCATGATCTAAGGGGAGCTCACCAAAGCCAGCTGGATTGGAACTGAACGAGCATGTTATCAAACAGGACTCTCTGAATGTGGCTGACAATTGAGGCTGACTGAGAAGCCAATGATAATGGCACTGGGATTTGTCTCTACTATATGTACTGGCTTTTTGGGTTTTTAGTCTATTTGAATGCACACCTTCCTAAGCCTGGATGGAGGGGGGAGGGTCTTGGACTTCCCACAGGGCAGGGTACCCTGCCCTCTCTTAATACTGGAGGTGTAGGAGGTAGGGGGTGTGCGAGCGAGTGGGAGAGAAATCAGTGGAGGTGAGGAAGTGGAAATTTTGAATGGTATTATTTATAAAGCAATAAAATTGAATTAAAATGGGTGTGCAGGAGGAAAAAGACAAAAATGTGAAGAGAGTGAAAAGAGTAGAAAATCTAATGTATATATGCAAGAGGAAAGTTTGGCTTTTTTTTGCATGGTACAGTCATCATGATGCTGTCAGACCAAAGCTGCCAAGAGACAGTGACCTTTCTCCTGAAGATAAAAAATAAAATAATTTTGAGTGGAACAAAAAAAAAAAAGGAAAAGATGATTCTTGCATAGCCCCTGATACTTTCTGCTTGTAATTTTAGCTTATTTATCTAGTTACATTTAAGAGAAGAGCAAAGCATACATATTCCCCACTTAAGTTTCTTAATTACCTTAGTCTCTCTTTCTCCTTTAATTAACTTCCTTTATCTTCAAAAAGTTTCTAGAGGTTGCAACAACCCCATACTTGAGCCATTAGAGTGAGACTGACAGTTATCTCTTCGTGTAAGCTTTGACCTCTTTTTATAACCCAGAAATACTCTGACCTTGCAAGGGTTGGAAATTGCTGATTGTAAGTATATATAGTTGGAAACTTTGGCATCACAGAATAACAATAAAGAAAATGTGAAATGTAGGGCATTAACCCATTTATGGGAAGTTTATAGAAATACTTTGTATCCCCTTCACTCCTGAGTAGTGTCTCATCTTTGGGAACATGGATAGGGGCTGGAGATGGTCTCATAGCTCTTGCATTGATTATTATTTAACTGTAGTATAATTTAGTATTGTGGATGGTAATACATGCTACAATGTATAGTTTTGTTTTTCATGATTGTTTAAGCTATTGTGAGATTTTTGCTTGCTTGCATTTATATAATGCTTAAGACTGTCTTTTCAAGATCTATGAAGAATTATGTTAGAATTTTGATGGGGTTTACACTGAATCAGAACTTTATTTTGATAGGATGGCCATTTATACTACATCGATTGACTAGACCTTGAGCATGTGAACATTTTCCATCATCTGATATCTCTCCCATTCATTTTTTAATGCCTTATACTTTTGAGAAGGCTCTTTCTATTGTTTAGTTTTAATTACCCAAAACTAATTTCTGAATGTATTGTGGAAAGCATTGTATCACTGATTTCTATTTAACTTTTTTCATTTGTATAGTAGAGGGCTACTGATATTTATTATTTTATTTTACACTGCCTCAATTTTATTGGAAGTGTTTCTCAGTTGTAGAATTTTCCTGGTGGGATTCTTAGTCTTTTATTTATAAAATCATTGAATCTGCATATACAATTTATTGGATTTCATTCTTTCCTATTAATCATTTTTTGATCATCGTAATTTGTACTTTGTTCTAGTAAAGATTTCAAACACTCTATTAAATACATATAAAGAAGGGGACTATCCTTTATTGTTCCCTATTTTACTGGAAAGGTTTTGAATTTCTCATGATTTAGTCTGATTTGTTTCATAGGATTGCTATAAATTGCACTTTTATTTTGAAGTTTGTCCCATTTCACTAGTTTCTCCAGGATGTTTATCAAGAAGAGTGGTGTAGGGGGACCCAGCCAATCAACTTGCTTGTAGGGCCGGGTCCCCCAAGGATATTTTTTACTTATAAAGATTGTGGGCATGCTCCCCGCCTTCCCTTCTGCTTTCCTGTTCTCGTCTGGAACTTCTGGTTCTGTAAGACTATTTCCCAATTAAAGCTGTATATATTATTACAATTTCTGTCTGAGTTCATTTAAGCTGCTACAGGGTGGATGATATTTCTCAAAGGCTTTTCTACATCTAATGAGATGAACATCTGAAATTTGATTTTCAGTTTTTTATCTGGTAGATTACACTCATTGGCTCACATTTGTTTGTTGAAAGAGGAGCGGCAAGGCTGTGTCCCCGGCACCCGGCCGCCCATATGGTTAGCTTATGCCCCGAAATAATTACACGGAAACTGTATTCTTTTTAAACACTGCCTGGCCCATTAGTTCCAGCCTCTTATTGGCTAGCTCTTGCACCTGGACTATCCCATTTCTGATAATCTGTATAGCACCCCAAGGTGTGCTTACCGGGGAGATTCTAGCCTGCCTCTGCCTCTGGTAGGAAAATCATGGCGACTCCTCACTCAGCTTCCTTCTCCCAGAATCCTGTTCTGTTTACTCCACCCACCTAAGGGTGGGCCTATCGAATGGGCCTTAGGCAGTTTCTTTATTAATAAGAAATCACTCCCACATCATTTGTTGATCCACCCTTATATGTTTTGTTTAAATCCTATGGTAAATGATATTTTGATGTGTTCTTAGATTCAGTTTTCAGATATTTTATTGAGGATTTTTGTATATACGTTCATGAGTAAATTCATATCATTCTGCACTTTTTGAGCATATAAGTGGTTCAGGAATCAATGCAACTGTCCTTATGAAAAGAACTTCACAGTGATCTGCTGCTTTTATTTTGTAAAATGGTATAAGCAGTATTCATGCTAATTGAAGAATTGCTAAAAGATAGCAATAATACAAACTACCACAATTCTAATGCTTGAATGTAGTATCAAAATTATACCTGATGTCTAATTGCTTTTACACAGACTCTTGAATCTCTAAGGCTTCATTCCTATAGCTTCCCAAAGATCTTGACATCTAACAGGTGACCCACAAGTTGTCATGGTGCAGAAAATAAGAAAACATTCTAATATACGTGGGAAGTAGAAAAAGACAATATAACCTGAGTAAATTGGGAGCATGGGGACCTTGAGGGTTGGATTGGAGGGGAGAGGAAAGAAAAGGAGGGGAGCAGAGAAAAATGTAGAGCTCAATAAAAGTCAATTAAAAAGTCAGATCTAAGTAGGATGTTTATATCAAACCTGTTCCATAGAACGTGCAGATCTCATTCACGACAGAAAAATAATAAATGTTAAAGAAAAAGAGTAATAACTTACTACAAGAAAAGCATGATTTCTTCACACAACATGACAGCTGTACATATGAGCTCATGGGATTAGGATAGCATGCATCAGATATGAAAAAGTTCAAGCTAAATAAAACTCCTATGAAGAAAGGGTGAAGGCACATGGAGATCCACCCCAGGGTGAGATGCTCCTATCATCTGATAGATGCTTAGAGAAAAGGAAGAAAGTTTGTTTTAAGAATGCTCACCTCCTGAAAGTTTGATTATATTGTAGGCCAGGCTCAAAGCCCTTTGAGTATAAAAGAAGAGAAAAAGAGCAAAGATGTCTGTAAAAAGTAGAATGTAGGAGTTGTTTGAGAGTTGAATAAGATCAAATAACATTGTAAGGTATTCTTAATTAATTAATACAAATTCTGAAAATAATATATTATCTATACATAAATTTGCTTCTCCAAAGATGTCTGGAGAAAGGGAATGTAGGAAGTGTTTGAGAATTGAATATGATCAAATAACTTTGTAGGATATTCAAAAATAATTGATACAAATATTGAAGATAATAGATTATCTATACACAAATTTTCTTCTCCAAAGAAAGTGAATTACAGAAAACATCACAAAGGAAAAAAAGAGAATACACAAGTTTTATATGGAAATTAACATATTATAAATATTAATATTCAGAGATTGTATATGATTTTAAATAGATGAATAATATGCATGTCTCTAAACAAGTCATGATTCTAAATAAATATTTATACAGAAATAGATAGAGTTATCTTTTAAATGCTGTAGAATTTAAAGCAAAGAAAGAAAATTAACATTTTCCAAATTGAGGACCACTATAAAAGTCATATTTTCTGATTTCATGTGATATTACACAACAATGAAAACCATGAAATACTATCATGAGAACATACAAGAAGATTTGAACTGGTACAGAAAAATATTCTTTCATATACTGTGAAGTTTTTTTTATGTGATTTTTTTTTTCCTTTCAGCATTGTTCATTTCCAAGCTTGATGACAGTCAAGAATGTGGCAACAAAGCATCTTTCTTTCTCTTTGGACCATAATTTTAGTTAACTATTCAAAGTTAATTTTTAGACTTTATGTAGAGAAAACATAGAAAATATTTTGTGATAATTATTCTATGTGAATATCTATATCATTTTCATTAAAGATCTTTACAAACTCCACTGCAGTGGTGAATTTCTCCAAGTCTTGGGATTCCCACAAGCACGAATGCTTCATTCCAGCTTACCTTGTTCATTGCCTTCTTTCTCTCCAGTGTTCACATACCACGGCTCTTTGCTTTGTTCAAGAGAACTGATCAGGTTTGGTTTTGACACTGAAATACCTGCATGTTGTAACAGACATATGACCTTATTATTGGATAATAGGAAAACACATGGGATTCTAATATATCACCCTAGTGACTATATAAGAAGACAAGTAATATTAAATTTAGGATATAATTTACTAAATATTATCTTCTAATAATTTAAAATATTCAAAATCATTTTTGTTAATATTCTATACCCAGAGTTCTTTTTGAAATTTCTATTGAATCTAATGAGTTATAAATTTGCTAATCTATATAATCTATGGTGTGTCTGAAAGTAAAACATATTGTAATAGTTTAAATGATCAGTTTCATCTCCAAGAGTCATAAATATATTAACAAAATAAAGTTATAGAAACATGTGCTCTATATGATGAACTTCCAAATTTTTATTAAATTAGCATGTCAAAGTCAGGGGGACAATTTAGGCATAGTTGTAAAAGATACCTATATGAAACAATCACAAATTAAAAAGGAATGATAAAAGAAAAGTCTCACCCACAGAGACCATATTACTGTAGGTCTCCAACATGACATCCTTGTACAAAGCCCTCTGAGCAAAGTCCAGGCAATCCCACTCATCTTGAGAGAAGTCTATAGATACATCCTCGAATGTCAAGATTTCCTGTCATAAAAGAAAATGGTTTATCAAGTGCCCAGGTACAAAGTTCTTTATTATAAGGATTCATAAGATCATCATAAAACATGGCTTGTTCTTGATTAGCATTATTCTAAAAGACATACTCTAAATTACAGTCTATACTAAAAATCTGTCTGAGGAAGCATGACAGACAAAGTGAACTAGGGCAAATTTCAGATGTAAATTCACAGGCTGAAGTAAGGTATGTGAGTGGGAGGGAGATATTTCATGTGCAGTTCCAATTATAGAGTCAAGGGCCTCTACCCTCATGGGAAATCATTGCTGTACAAGACAGTGGCTGGAGAAACATGAGTTATAAAGATGACACTAGGTATGGCTACACTGTTGTCAATTGAATATTTGCCCCGTGTCAGGTGTGTAGAAAGAGATAGAACTGCTATACCCAAGAAGGATGCAGAAATTCCTTTGGCAAATGAGTCCAGTTGCATCAGTGGGAAAGACCATGGAACAGCTGACAACTGTGTATGGTGACTGGAAAGAGACTGACTTCTAAGACATGAAAAAGTTCTGAAAACACTGTGGACAAATTAATAAAGGACAAGCGAAGGCAGTAGATTGGGTTACTCATCCATAGCTTAGGTCAGCTTTCATCTAAATCTTTCTTGCCCCTAAAAGTTCAGGGTTCCATCACTGCTTCAAGAACACAGAAAGAGTAAGAGGACTACATCACAATAGGTTACTCAGGGTTAATATGGTCTTATAAAATTAATTTTCAATGTTCCTTCTATTTCTCTTATGAGGAACAATTTGAAGAATGTATTGTCTTCTTTAAAAGTGATATTTCACTGTACTTTTGAGTTCATTTATCCAAGATAGGAAACATTGGGCAGATTTTTCCATATGTTTATTAGACATTTGTTTACCTTTGGATAAACATTTATATCGATCTTTTGCTCACTTTTGATGGTCTTTTTGTTCTTTCATTGGGAATGTTTTTATTTGTGCTCTGGAAATTAACTCTTGTGATATACAGTTTGTAATTATATTTTTGCTAAGCCAGAAACTCTCTCTTTACCCTATCACATCCTTTAATGTATAATAGTAAAGAGTCATCTATTTTTACTATTTTCATTTTATTTGTATTAGTGGTTTGCCTGCATTAGTGTTGATTAACCATGTGCTTGTGGTACCCAGCAAAACCAGAAGATGGTATTGTATCACCTAGAACTGCAGTCACAGATGGTGATGAGCAGCCATGTGGGTGCTGAGACTTGAAACTAGGTCTGTTTCAAGAGCAGTTGCTCTTAATTTCTCAGCCATCTCTCCAGACTCCTGTACAGTTTTTTTTTTAATTTTAAGAGTAATACCTGAAAGTTAAAAAAAAAAACTAAAGTCACTAGAATACTACGGGGACTTAAGAGGTGAGTGAACTTCTACCTCATTTCTGTCTTCCTCTCTCGAAGAGGCAGCTTTCCTCTTCCTTCTCTTATCTCTCTCTCTCCTTCCCTCCCTCCTTCCCTCCCCCATCTCTTTCTTTCATCTTCTCCCCTCCCTTCCATAACACCCTGAATAAATATCCAATCTCACACTGGAAAAAAAAAGAGGTGAGTGAACAGCCACATGAAAGGACACCCCTCTCTGTAGGACCGCCACAATGGGAGAAAACCCTGGGGCCCTCCCCCACTTCCCTAGGCTTTTCTAGCCAGGCAACAGGGAGTTTCCCAAAGGTAGGCTCAGCCAAAACCCAAACCCATCCAGGAACCCATCAAAACTACTAGCCACACCCCATCTAAGTGCTGAGAGCTTGCTATAATACTGAGAGAACCAAGAGCTTTGTACAACACTGAGGTGATTAAGAGAGAGCACCAAGAGAGCAAACCAGGAGAGAAGACCAAGAGAGCGGGGTTATAGAGACATCATGGGCTTTCTGAGACAGACATTGACAGTAGAGATTAGACCAAGAAAAACTCTCAAACACTCAGAAAGCCACTGCAAGGATTGGACCAAGACACAAAGACACTGCTGGCCTCATTTGAAGGAAGAGAGGTGCCAATGAATGAATTTCTCCAACAACATAAAGAGCAATAGGGAAACACAAGAACCCAGTAGTCACACAACAGGAAGACTTGAACATCCTAACCCAAAAGAAGTAGAAGAAACCAGTTTTAATGTAATTTGTGAAAATGATGGAAACCTTTAAAGGGAAATGAAATTCACCCTTAATGAAATGGAGGAAAAGACATTCAAAAAATTGGAAGAAATTGCTAAATCCTTCAAAGAAAACCAAGAAAAAACAATCAAACTGTTGAAGCAAATATTTGAAGACTTGAAGACTGAAAGAGGTAATGAAGAAAACACAAACTAAGGGATTTATGGATGTGGAAAATCTGGGTAAATTAACAGAAATTACAGAAACAGGTATAACCAACAGAATGCAAAAGATAGAAGAAAGGGTCTCAGGTGCTAAGAAACTATAAAGGAAATGTACTCATTTGTCAAAGAAAACATTAAATCCAACAAATTCTTAACAGAAAACATCCAGAAAATCTGGTACACCATGAAAAGACCAAACCTAGATCAATGTGGGTAGAAGAGGAAGAAGAACTCCAGATCAATGGCACAGAAAATATATTCAACAAAATCATAGAATAAACCTTTTCCAACCTAAAGTACATCCCTATGAAGATACAAGAAGCTTACAAAACACCATATAGACTAGATTAAAAAAAACCCATAGCTATATAATAATCAGAGCACAAAACATACAGAAAAAAAGAAAGAATATTAAGAGCTGCAAAGGAAAAAGATCAAGTAACTAAACCTATTAGAATTACACCTGACATCTCAATGAAAACCAGAAGATCCTCAATAGATGTGCTTGCATACACTAAGAGACCATGTATGCAAGCCCAGACTACTATACCCAGCAGAGTTTTCAGTCATCATTTAAGGGAAAAAGCAAGAAATTTCATGACAAAAACAGATTTAAACAAGATGTATTTACAAGCCAAGCCCTACAGAAAGCACTAATAGGAAAATCCCAACCAAAGAAAGCTAACTGCACCCACAAGAAACACAGGTATCTGATAACCCCCTACCAGCATAACCCAAAGAAGGGAAACACACAAACGTTAGTACTAAAACATAACCAGAATTAACAACCACTGGTAATTAATAGTACTTGATATCAATGGACTCAATTTACCTATAAGAAGACACAGGCTAAGAGAATGCATACAAAAAGAGGTTCCAGCCTTCTGCTGAATACAAGAATCACACATAAACCTCAAAAACAGATACAACCTCAGAGTAAAAAATTGGGATAAGGTTTTCCAATCAAAAGAAATTAAGAAATAAGTGGGTGTAGCTATCCGAATATCTAAAAAATTGATTTCCAACTAAAATCAGTCAGAAGAGATAGAGAAGGACACTATATACCCTTAAGAAGAACAATACGTCAAAATGAAGTCTCAATCCTGAACATCTATGCTCTTAATACAAGAGCATCCACATATGTAAAAGAAACATTTAAAACTTAAATCGTACACCAAACCCCACACACTAATAAAAGGAGACTTCAACATTCCTCTTTTGCCAATGGACAGGTTAACTAGACAAAAACTTAACAGAGAATTACGAGATCTAAGAAATGACAGGAGTCAAATGGACTTAACAGACATCTATAGAACATCCCACCCAAACACAAAAGACTATACCTTCTTTTCAGCACCTCATGGAATTGTCTCTAAAAATTGATCATATATTCAGTAACAAAGAAAGCCTCCACAGATACAAAAAATTTGGAGTACCCCCTAAGTCTTATCAGATCATCACGAATTAAAGTTAGAATTTAACAACAATCCTAATCTCAGAAAGCCTACAAACTCATGAAAATTGAACAGTCAGCTACTGAACCATCCCTGGGTCAAGGAAGAAATAAAGAAAGAAATTAAAGTCTTCTTTAAGGTCCTTAGACTCCCCACAGGGCAGGGAACCCGGTCTGCTCTTTGGGCTGATGAGAGAGGGGGAGTTGATTGGGGGGAGGGGGATGGATAAGGGAGGAGGCTGCAGCGGGAAGAGACAGAAATCTTTAATAAATAAATAAATCAATTTAAAAAAATTCAATGAAAATGAAGGCACAACATATCCAAACCTATGGAACACTATGAAAGAAGTGTAAGAGGAAAGTTCATAGCACTAGTAGCCATATTAAAAACAAAAGGAAACAAAACAAAGAGGAAACAGCTCACATTAGTGATTTACCAGCACACCTGAAAGGTGTAGGAAAAAAAAAAAAGAAGAAAACTTATCCAGGAGGTATAGAAGACAGAAAAGAATCAAATTAGGATTTGATTCTACTGCAGGTACTGGGTTTTTTAGATCCTTGTCTATTTGGATGCACACCTTCCTAAGCCTGGAAGGAGGGGAAAGGGCCTTGCACTTCCCACAAGGCAGGGTTCCCTGCCCTCTATTAGGACTGGAGGGAGAGGGATAAGGCTGTGCGGGGAGCGGGAGAGAAATAGGAGGAGGGAAGGAAGTGGAAATTTATAAAGGTATTATTCATAAAGCAATAAAAATTTAAAAAATAATAATTCATTGCAAAATAGTTACATAGCAATTCATTTTTTTTTCAAACTTGCCAGAGAACATGCATGATTCAAATAAAAATATGAGTTAATATTAAGGAATATTTCTTTTAAATATTTTGTTTTATAGATTTCTTTACTTGTTTGGGCTATAAATATTTATTCTATGAAAACATTTTACAAGGGGACTATTTAAACTTTTTAAATAAAAAATTCTATTGCCCATGCTGTGTGTGTAGTTTATAAATAAAAACCTACACAACACACAAGACAACACCTACACAACTCACTGAACACACAGAAATGGAGCTGCTATCTATGTAGCACCTTTACCACTCTCTGAATCTTTGGTGCAGGAAGGTAGTCTACATACTAGCAAGGAGAAATATAAACATCAAGTCAGTTGCAAACCCTTTGATCTACATTGTCTTCCTGTCTATAAGGTATGTTAGCATAATTGTGTAACAAGCTTATATTATATGAGTAACAAGACAAAATCTGATTGAACTTTAGAATAACTTAACAAGATGAAATCATATGCAACACTGCTTGGGTGACAGAAACAGAACTTGTTGTCCCAGTGATCAGGGATAATACCAAGCACTACTGCTAAAAAAAAAAAAGAAATAAAATTGCTCCTTAATGACCTTCTAGATATGTAGATACTCATGAATCAAAGACTTGATCAGTCATCAAAAGAGTATATTCCTCCTGGAAAAGTTGGAGAGAACAAACAGAGAGCCTCACAGGCAGACAATATGCAGAGAATGAGAAGCATTGGAACACCACTGAATGGGAGGTCTGCATCAATCCTCCCTTTCAGGGCTCACAGAGCCATGTTGAAGAGGAGAAAGTTAGTGTATAAGAGCCAAAGGGGTTGGAGAATACAAATACCCAAAATGTCCTCATGGTCACAAACAGACAGTCCTCTACCTCACTGAGTTGAAGCAGTATGAACTAGAAGAAAGACAGGGTATGCAATTTCTGCACCACATTTGGTCCTTGAACTGAAATAATCTACAAATGCCCATATTTCTAACTCAGAAGCAATCATCGATTGATACCCACTAGCAAATGAAAATTTTATTTTCTTCAAAGAAGTGTCTGTCACTGGGGATAAGAAATTACTCTCAGAGGTAAATAGGGAGAATGCCAACCCTCAGTAAACTCAACAAAATCTTTGGAAGTTCCATGTCTCATAATGTCATCTCAGAACTTTCTTTTTTTTACTTATACTTTTTATATTTTACTTGTCGCCGATTAAACTATGATACATTTTTTAATTAATTAATTTTTATTAAAAATTTCTGCCTCGTCCCCACCTCCCTTTCCCCCCTCCCACACTCCCTACCCTCTACTCCCCTCCCCCTCCCTCTCCAGTCCTAAGAGTAGTCAGGGTTCTCTGCCCTGTGGGAAGTGCAAGGTCCTCCCCCTCCATCCAGGTCTAGTAAGGTGAGCATCCAAACAGACTAGGCTCCCACAAAGCCAGTACACGCAGTAGGATCAAAACCCTTTGCCATTGTCCTTGGCTTCTCAGCAGCCCTCATTGTCTGCCTTGTTCAGAGATATATGGGAGCAGGGAAGTATATATCTTAATTAAGGGAGCCATTTTAGGGTTGGCAAGAGTCTTGACTCTAGAGGGGTTCCCAGGGGTCCAGAGAGATGTCCACAGCTAGGTCCTTGGGCAGCTGAGGAGAGAGAGCCTGAAATGGCCCGGATCCTATTGCCATACCAATGAATATCTTGCATATCGCCATAGAACCTTCATCTGGCGATGGAGAGAGAGACCCACACTGGAGCACCGGACTGAGCTCTCAAGGTCCAAATGAGGAGCAGAAGGAGGGAGAACATGAGTAAGGAAGTCAGGACCGCAAGGAGTGCATCTACTCACTGAGATGGTGGGGCTTATCTAATGGGAGCTCACAAAGGCCAGCTGGAGTGGGACTGAAAAAGCATGGGATAAAACCGGACTCTCTGAACTATGGTTCATTTTTACATATATATTAGAATTCCACATTTAGAATTTTGGAGGATTCATGACTATGAACATTGGCAGATCTCTGCATCTATATGTTTTGGTTTTGTACTTAAATATTTATTTATTTTTATGTATGCAATGTTCTGTCTGTGTGTATGCCTGCAGGCTAGAAGAGGGCACCAGACTCCATTGCAGATGGTTGTGAGCCAACATATGCTTGTTGGAAATTGAACTGACATTTGGAAGAGCAGGCAATGCTCTTCACCTCTGAGCCATCTCTCCAGCCCCTGCATCTATATGTTTTATGTGATTTAACTTGGGTATTTCTTCTGATATTTGGTTTTGTCCTATCATTCTTTGTTAGTTTTTCTCTTAACTAATTATATCTTAGTATAATTTGAGTTATTATTTTACTTTAGCAACCGTTCTCTTTTCTAATGAGAGAGAGAAAGGGGTTGGATCTGGATTGGAAAAAAGAGTGGGGAGATAGTGGGATTAGTGGACGGCGAGGAAACCATATTAAGGAAATGTTCTTTGAGGAAAGACACCTATATTCCATAAAAGGAAAATAAAGAAATATAAATGTATAAATACATAACTATTTTTCTGAAAGCCTCCCAGGAAAACATTGTGTTTATGGGAGAAAATGTTGGGAGATATCATACAAGGTAGTCTCCAATTTTAGGCTACACATTAAAATGATTAGGGAAAACTTCAGTTCCTGAATAATATATTATAGTTTATATACATCACTTGCCAATGCTTCAAAACAATTATTGCTGAATCCAAGTCATCTTGGCTACAGAATAAAACACTGTATATAAATACAAGAATACAAAAACCAAACAAACTGTCTCTGAAACGGTAGACATTGTCACAAGCAACCAAACACAGGTGAATGAAGTCAACATCAATACATTAAGATAAACTAATTACAGGTTTTCAATAGCAGTAGCAGCATTACTGTTGCGGTAGTCCCTGTCCAAGAAAGAAAGCAAGGAACTACAATCTGAATGATATAGCGTCAGTTTTAAGCTAGGTACAAGCTAGAAATATCTGCCACATTCTAGACTGTCAAGTAGAATTCTGTGTGTGTACTTTTGCTTTCTATAATATGCCATTTTTAATACTTCTTTTTGTAAGTGAATGGGTTATTCTTGGTAAAGTATTCAATGTGATTGTATGATGGGGAATCTCTGTCAGCCAATGATCTTTAAGAGGTGAGGCAAGGCTAGGGAGGGATATTTTGGGTACCCAGAGAAAAACGCCTGGCTTTTCAGGGTTTGTTCTCTGTGGTTCCCATGCTACACAACTAAGGTGGAAATTCTAGTTCCTGTTTCAAGAATTTGACCCTTAAAATAAAAAAAGATATAATTGGACTATATTGTAGCTAGGCTGGGATTTTTTGACCCACAATTGTAGATGCATTTTCATAAGCCAGTAAACCAGCAACACTGTCAGATGGAGGTCATGCAATACTTTTATATTCCCTTTCTTTTGTCTTTTTTCTTTTCTGTCTTTCTATGAAATATGAAATGATATCCAGAGGAATTAGACATTAGCAAGTTACAATATTCATCTATCACAAGGAAATCCTCAGTGATGAACAGAATCATTTCATTCAGGATATATGACAAGATAAAAATGAGTAGGCAAGATCAAAATGAAGGGAAGTCCACGCTGTGTAAACAATATACATTTAAAGACTCAATCATAACTCTCACAGAAACCAGACAAGAAGTACAGCCAAGTAAATGTCAGTAGAGATAAAGTTCTTAGGCAAGACTATGAGAACCAGAGAGGTAAACATGTGCAATATAGGTTTATAAATTTTGTAATAGAAATTGGGCATAGATGCTGAGCAGAGACAAACTTACTGCAGAACCAGCCATCTCTTCTGAGCTTCCGTCTGAGGGAAAAGCTTGTATCCCTTTATGTCTTGGAATCTCTCTTCAGAATTTGCATTAAAAGTATCATCAAACACCATTCACCTGCGAGAAGCACACTCACCCTCTGCAGAGTCTGCAGAAATCTGCAGAGTATTTACTCCTGGCTTGGTTACTCAGATATTCTTGGACAAGGGAGAGATGAAAATGCGGTTTCACCCTTTTTATGCTCACGTAATTTGATCAGCTGTCAAGTTATGCACTGGAGCTTGGGCTATCCTGGCGTGTTTTTCTCAACCAAGACAAAGCAAAAATGGGGAAATGAAAGCTGAACTCAACTGTAAATCGAAATCCTATAAACCTGATCATGGTATTCACCTGTTTTTTAGTGGCAAAGTTCACAAAGATGTTGGGCTTGCTGCTTAGATTAACAAGTGGATGCTGTGGAGTGAAACAAAACTGAAAGTAATTTCTTCATTTGACATCAGATCCTAATTGACAGACTGGGCTGAGAAGTGTTTGAGAAACAAAGTCTCACATTGCTAAAATTATATATTCCTTTTATTGTTCATATGATAATGCAATTATTTGGGACTTTGAGATTTTGAGAGAACTACAGAAACTTGTGGCTTTTTTATTGGAAAGAGTAGAGTTAAAAATGCATCAACACTAAATTTTGTTCATTAAGCATGTAGTATTATCACAGTATGTTATGATACATTCATATTTACTCAGATATTCTGATTCATATCAAAAGAAGATATTGTGTTTCACATAATTCCCATAAGGTTTATAATGTTAGGAATAATCTTTTTCTTAGACATAAGTGTCAAAAAAGAGTTATATAGAAAATGTGTGGATAGGTAAAGAAAGACACCAAGTAATTAAGAAAGCAGGTGGTTTACACAATATCTGTTTAAGCTTAGAAGACCGAGGTAATTTATGTTTAACTGTAAGATTGTGATCAGTTCAGGGCTGTAGCATGCATGATGTTAACTGTTATCAGTAGTTTGTATTATATATTTATTATATTTCCATATATACATATATGCACATATTTCTATCCATATATATATATGCATGTGTGTGCAATATCCATGTCATATCATAAAGAAAAGTTCATGATATTTTCCCCCACTCTTAGGCTCAAACTTTTTTGTCAAAATCTCTTCTATGAAGATATCATTTCTTTATTACAAAATATTTGAGATTTCTTACATAGGACACTAGAATGTGTCGGATTAAAACATTAATATTGTACTCAGAGCCACCTATAATGCATTCGTGCATGACAGACCAAAATTAGGAAATCACTTCTCCTTTTTGTCCTTTGGGCAGTACCAACCCCGGATTTAAATAGTCTCATCCACTCACCTGGTGTCATTTATTTTATTCTATCTGTCTTTTGTATGAATCTAAATCTATGCCTTCCTGAAGACTCTCTTATTGAATTGTCTTTGTATCTGTGTGTCTGTCTGTCCCTAACAAGGGCTTTATTCTGTTTCTCTTACTGAACAGCTCAAGGAGCATCAGAAAAGAAAGGGTTGAGGAATACTGTCAAGAAATTTTAAAATAATTTCACAAAGGTTAGTCATTAAAACCAAGTGAACAAACATGATATCAATAACAGACAGTACAACAAACACCATTGCATGTCTTTGTACATTTCTATACTATATTTAGCATTTATTTTGGAAGAAGGTAATTTAAATTTCATGTATGCATTAGCTTAGGTTACAAGAGATAAATTAATTGTGAGGAAAATACAAAGAAAGTAAGGTTGTTTTTTACAATATTCTCTTATAAAGACAGAATAAACAAACAGTTTACAGTTGGGAAAAGAGAAGATTCATAGCATTTAAGAAGGCGGTTGGCGTTATGAAGTAGTGATAAATGTGACATTATAAAACTACATGTCATTCACACATAAGAGTCTAATAACGTCTGAAAAAAGACAAAGTTTAACATTAGTAAAATAACATTACCAGCTTAACATCTAAAAGAGATTCCAGAACATACCTAGAAGTAAATAGCTATACACCCAAACAGATAAACAAACAAACAAAAATACCCACTGTCATTAAAACTGTGTTGTAAACCTAAACAGAAATCTCAAGAGATGATATAAATAAGTCTGAGAATTATTTTTTTAATCTTCAATATGTGTAACAATTATAAAATAAAATTAGCAATACTTTCCAATTTAAATGCCATGTCAGAATGACTAAGAAAAATAACAAAAATAATAAAACGATAACAAATACTGCTGATGATAGGGAAATAATTTATATACCCAGGTGAAGGATAGGAACTCAATTCGAAATTGCTTAAAAAAAGCTAAAATTGATATATCATTCACTTTCTTTTGTGGCACTTATATGGCATAGGAATCAAGGTAACTGTCTTCATTAAAAGAATTTCACACTGTTCCTTATGCTTCTGATTTGTACAATTCTAGAGAATTCCTCTAAATTTTAGAATAATAATAATTTAGAAAGTATCACCTACTACCATTATTTTCCTGCAAGTTTATTGTTTTAAAATTATTCCTAGTGTTTTATTGTTTTACCCACCAACTATTGCATCTTGAAACCTGTAAAATAAAAATGTCCTGTATAACTTTACAGCAAGATTGACATGCCTGTGCTCACAGTTCAGACACTAAGAAAATGTTCCGCTGTAAGTGTCATGTCATTATCATCCCCTCTGAGCAATGCTCAGGGCTTGTTCGAGACAGAATGATGAAAGATGCTAAGGGTCAACGGTCCTAGACAACTATAAGGAAGCAGTGTTTTCAACCACAGTGGGAGATTTGCACATATGAACTCACGTGATCGTGATAGCATGTATAACACCTGAGCAAGTTCAAGTCAGATCAAAATCTCAGGATGAATGTGGGAGGGGAACATGTAGTCATATCTCTGGCTGAGGTGTGCTTTACATCTGAAAGCTGCTTGGAAAAGGAGAACCAGCTTTATTTTAAGAATGAGACCTCTGGTATTTTGACCACACTTTATGACAAGTCTAACAGCAAAGAATACTTGGGCAGCTCAAATTGAATACAATGGGTGTAAAGAAGGAACAAAATACAAAGGTGTCTGATGAGGAATATTAGAAATGTGGGAATGGTTGAATGAATTAAAACATCATGAATGATATTATAAAAAATTAATAAAAATATTATAGATAAAATAACATATTCAAACTAAGCTTTTTATATGCATGTCCTTATTTATTTTTGTATATTACATTTAATTTTGGCTGAGTAATTCATATAACAGGATCAAATATCTTTTTTTAAATTTTATTATTAATATTACCAATTTTCACCTCCTCCCCTCCTCCTATTACCCTCTCCTTCCTCCCATTTCCCATCCCCCTCCCTCTCCAGTCCAAAGAGCATTCAGAGTTTGCTGCCCTGTGGTAAGACCAAGGACCTCTTCCCTCCACCCATGTCTAGGAAAGCGAGGATCCAAACAGAATAGGTCCTCACAAAGCCAGTACATGGATTAGAATGAAAACATTCCACCCAAATAGGAAAGAATATACCTTCTACTCCGCAGAGCATGGAACCTTCTCGAAAACTGACCACAACTCGGTAACAAAGCAAACTACCACAGTTTCAAATAAATATTAGTAACCACCTGTGTCTTATCAGATCACCATGGATTAAAGTTAGAATTCAACAACAATGCTACCCCCAGAAAGCCTACAAACTCATGGAAACTGAAGAGTCAACTACTAAACCACACCTGGATCAAGGAAGAAAGAAAAAAAGAAAATAAAGTCTTTTTTGAATTCAATGAAAATAAAGAAACAACATACTCAAACTTATGAAAGCAGTGCTAAGAGGAAGGTTCATAGCACTAAGTGCCCACTTAAAGAAAACGGCGAAAGCACACATTTGAGAATTAACAGCCCACCAGAAAGCTCTAGAGAAAAAAGAAGAAGACTCACCTAGGAGGAGTAGAAGAATGGAAATAATCAAACTGAGGGCTGAAATCAGCAAAATAAAAACACAGAAAACAATCCAAAGAATCAAAGAAACAAGAAGCTGGTTCCTAGAGAAAATCAGCAAGATTGAAAAACCCCTATCCAAACTAATCAAACAGCAAGAGAATACACAAATTAACAAGATCAGAAATGAAAAGGGGGATATAACCACAGACACAGAGGAAATTCAGAGAATCATTGGATCTTACTACAAAACCTGTGTGCCACAAAATTGGAAAATGTAAAAGAAATGGACATTTTTTTAGATAAGTACCATATACCAAAGTTAAACCAGGACCAGGTGAACAATCTAAATAGACCTGTTAGTCGCAAAGAATTAGAAGCTGTTATCAGAAGACCTCCCCCTAACAGAAAAAGCCCAGGTCCGGATAGTTTCAATGCAGAATTCTATCAGAACTTCCAAGAGCAGCTAATACCTATACTCCTTAATGTATTTCACAATATAGAAAAAGAAGACTCATTGCCAAATTCCTTTTATGAAGCTACAGTTACCCTGATACCAAATCCACACAAAGACCCAACCAAGAAAGAGAATTACAGGCCTATCTCACTCATGAATATCAACGCAAAAAATCCTCAATAAAATACTAGCAAACCGAATCCAAGAACACATTAGAAAAATTATCCATTTCTCTGCGATGGATAATTTTTCTGTCTAAGAGATTTGAATGGAATCTAAGAGATTTGAATGGAATCTAAGAGATTTGAATGGAAGCCTTGTGTTAGGAAAATGAAGTACTATTGATAAAGGAGATCTTCACAGTGCATTCAAGATCACATAATTAGTCTTAAAAATGAAAGGTCTGATTTGTAAAAATTTAATGTTATATCAGACTTATCTAAGATTTGCTGTGAGAACTTAAGCTGCTTTTGATTTTTAATGAATGTTGTAATGAATGATTTATGAATTTTTGTTGTTCAGTCTGTAATTTATCTCAACATATTAATAAAAAGAAGGGATGTTCTCACCAAAAAAAAAAAAAAAAAGAAAAATTATCCATTATGGTCAAGTAGGCTTCATCCCAGAGATGCAGGGCTGGGTCAACATAAGAAAATCTATCAATGTAATCCATCATATAAATAAACTGAAAAAAAAATGATCATTTAACTAGATGCTGAATAAGCATTTGACAAAATTCAACACCCTTCACCCTTTATGATGAAGGTCTTGGAGAGATTAGGGGTACAAGGGTCATACCTAAATATAATAAAAGCTATTTACAGCAAGCCGGCAGCTAACATCAAATTAAAGGGAGAGAAACTCAAAGCCATCCCACTAAAATCAGGAAAACGACAAGGCTGTCCTCTCTCTCCATACCTCTTCAATATAGTGCTTGAAGTTCTAACAATAGCAATAAGACAACATAAGGGGTAAAGGGGATTCAAAATGGAAAGGAAGAAGTTATTTGCAGATGATATGATAGTGTGTATAAGCAAACTCAAAATCTCCACCAAAGAACTCCTACAGCTGATAAACACCATAAGTAACGTGGCAAGATACAAGATCAAATATAAAAAAATCAGATGCCATCCTATAAACAAAGGATAAGGAAGCACAGAGGGAAATCAGAGAAGCATCACTTTTCACCATAGCCACAGGAGCATAAAATATCTTGGGGAAACTCTAACCAAGGAAGTGAAAGTTCTGTTCGACAAGCACGTTAAGTCTTTGGAGAAAGAAATTGAAGAGGATACCAGAAAATGGAAGGATCTCCCTTGCTCGTGGATTGGGAGGATCAAAATAGTAAAAATGGCAATTCTACAAAAGGCAATCTATAGATTCAATGCAATCCCCATCAAGGTCACATCAAAATTTGTCACAGGTTTTGAGAGGACAATAATCAACTTTATATGGAAAAACAAAAAATCCAGGATACCCAAAACAATGTTATACAATAAAGGAACTTCTGGAGGAATTGCCATAACTGACTTCAAACTCTATTACAGAGCTACGTATTGAAAACAGATTTGTACTGGCATAAAAACAGAGAAGTCGACCAATGGAATCCAATAGAAGACCCAGATTTTAACCTTCAATTCTATGAACACCTGATTTTTGATAAAGGAGCTAAAAGTATACAATGGAAGAAAGAAAGCATCTTCAACAAATGGTGCTGGAATAACTGAATGTCAACCTGTAGAAGAATGAAAATAGCTTCATATCTATCACCATGCACAAAACTCAAGTCAAAATGGATCAAAGACCTCAATATCAATCTGAACACACTGAACCTGATAGGAGAGAAAGTGGGAAGTACTCTACAACATATAGGCACAGGAGATCACTTCCTACGTATAACCCCAGCAGCACAGACATTAAGGGCAACATTGAATAAATGGGACCTCCTGATACTAAGAAGCTTCTGTAAAGGAAAGGACACTGTCACTAAGACAAAAAGGCAACCTACTGACTGGGAGAAGATCTTCACCAACCCCGCAACAGACAAAGGTCTGATCTCCAAAATATATAAAGAACTCAAAAAACTAGACTTTAAAATGCTAATCAACCCAATTTTAAAATGGGGCACTGAACTGAACAGAGAATTCTCAACAGAAGAAGTTCAAATGGCCAAAAGACACTTAAGGTCATGTTCAACCTCCTTAGCAATCAGGGAAATGCAAATCAAAACAACTTTGAGATACCATTTTATACCTGTCAGAATGGCTAAAATCAAAAACACCAATGATAGCCTTTGCTGGAGAGGTTGTGGAGTAAGGGGTACCCTCATCCATTGCTGGTGGGAATGCAAACTTGTGCAACCAATTTGGAAATTAGTATGGCAGTTTCTCAAGAAATTTCGGATCAACCTACCCCAGGATTGAGCAATACCATTCTTGGGAATATACCCAGGAGATGCACTATCATATTACATAAGTATTTGTTCAACTATGTTTATAGCAGCACTATTTGTAATAGCCAGTACCTGGAAACAACCTACGTGCCCTTCAACGAAAGAATGGATGAAGAAAGTGTGAAATATATACATATTAGAGTACTACTCAGCAGTAAAAAACAATGACTTCTGGAATTTTCATGCAAATGGGTGGAAATAGAGAACACTATCCTGAGTGAGGTAACCCAGATGCAAAAAGATGAACATGGGATGTACTCACTCATAATTGGTTTCTAGCCATAAATAAAGGACATTGAGCCTATAATTCATGATCCTAGAGAAGCTAAAAAAGAAGGTGAATCCAGAGAAAAACAAATAGTCATCCTCCTGGATATTGGAAGTAAACAAGATTGCAGGGCAAAAATTGGAAACTTGGGGATGGGTTGGGATGGGTGTAAGGGGAAATGTGGAGAGAAATGTGAGAAGGGGAGGATGGGGGTGCTTGGGGGAATGGGATGATTGGGATAAAGGAAGTGTGGATATGGGAGCAGGGAAGCATATATCCTAATTAAGGGAGCCACCTTGTGGTTGACAAGAGACCTGATTCTAGAGAAGCTCACAGATGTTCAAGGAGATGTGATGGAGGAAGGTCATTGGTTATATAAAGAAACTGCCTTGGCCCTGATAGGTAAAATTTAGATAGGCAGAGTAAACAGAACAGAATGCTGTTAGGAAGAGGAAGTGAGTTCAGACGCCATGCAGTTCTCTCCAGGGAAAACGTGGTGTAGCCAGCCACCAGATCAGACATGTTGAATCTTTCCTGGTAAGAGCCCATCGTGGTGCTACATAGAATATTAGAAATGGGTTAAGAGGCTGAGACTAATGGGCCAGGCAGTGTTTAAAAAAATACAATATGTGTGTTGTTATGTCAGGGTATAAGCTAGCCAAGTAGCCAGGAGCCAGGCTGTGGGAAGAGGCGCGGACCTCATACCACATAATGGCTGCCCAAAGTGTGGACATCTGTATCCACAGAAAGCCTGAGAAACTTTGGGAAAGAATAGAGTAAAGCATGTTTTCTTGGCAGCAGCAATTTCTTGGGTCTGCTCTGCTTGCTAGAGGCAAGCAAGCACTCTCATCTAAGAGAGTCTTCGTGACTCAGCTTTAGCTGCAAAACCCTGCAGCTCTTAAGAGGTCTTGCTACGAAACACTTAAACGGTGTTCATGAAAAGCTGAACACATGCTTTTCGGTTTTCAGCCATAGCAGGAAAAAAGCTGAGTCATTTTAAAATGCCGGATTTGTGGGCCATCCTGCCAGAGCAACTCTGACTCTTTGAGGCAGGAGATCAGCTACAGAGAGAGCATTTGAGTGTTGTAGCTTGTTTGCTGGCAAGGGCCTTGAAACACTGTAGACTTGTGGCACTGAATAGGGCTCTGGCCGGTACCTCAGCCATAAGGTTGGAATGGCAGAAAGCTAAGGAATGGGCTGGATCCAGCCACCAAAGCTACGGCTTTAATCCTACCCATATTGCTCAGTAATTTAAAGGGTCATGCGGTCAGAAAAAGAGAGAGAGATACAGGAAAGAGAGATTCAAAAAAACTTTAAATGATTTACAGTGTGTTAAAAATATATGCAGGCTAAAAGTTAAAGTTCTTAAAGTAAAAAAAAAGGAAGAAAGAGAGTATTTGGGTATGGTAGTACACACCTTTAATCCCAACACTTGGGAGGCAGAGGGAGATTGACCACTGTGACTTCAAGGTGTGGTAGCACACGCCTTTAATCCCAGCGCCTAGAAAGCAGAGACAAATAGATCTCTGTGAGTTCAAGGTGTAGTAGCATAAAACTTTAATCCCAATGTCTTGGAGGCAGAGATTTGTGGACCTCTAAGAGTTCAAGGACACCCTGGCCTACAGAGTTATTCCAGGTCAAATATATATGGAGAACCTGACTCAAAAAAAAGCAAAAAGTTAAAAGTAAAATTAAAAGAAATAAAGGATAAAATAAAGTTGCACAATGATGGAAAATACACAGAGAATCTTGATAATGTATGCTATTATGCTTTCTTTGAATTGTTTGAATGCTAAGGAAGAAGCAATAGCTGCTAAAAAGATATTTGTTTATAAAAGCTGCTGAACTAATCCAACATAGATATTTTGAAAATACCTTGACTTTAAAATTTGGATCTAAGGATATGATATTTTGGAAGAATTTCTTCTTTTGTTTTCACAGATGATGAAACCCTGTGGATTGCGTCTATCCCAATATGGTATGATAGACCACGCCCTCCTGAAAGGTGGCTATGAACACCCTCAAAAAATTACTTCACTCAATTGATGACTGAGATGAATCTAGCACACAGGTTATACCCTGAAATATCTGTTAACCAGTGCCCCCATACAGCAGGAAGCAGTTTGGAGAGAAATAACTGTGCCCATATTCCCAAATATTGTTTATAAATGTTCTTTTACATTTAAAGGGGGATATGATATAGATATGAATAATTTGCATTGATAAGGATTTTAAGGCCAATTTTGTTATATGCATATGTATTTCTGCTCTTAAGGTATTGTGATTGTGGAGTTCATTTAAAAATATAATGTATATAGGTTGTTAATGGATAATCATTAATAATAATCAAGCTTGTGGTCATGTTAATTAGATTTTCTAGATGTGCATAGATATATTTCAGAAAGGCATTCTTCATATCTTTCAAAGATTATAGAATATGGCATTTTAAATGTATTAATAACTTAGGGCTGCTGGAGAGATGGCTCAGAGGTTAAGAGCATTGCCTGCTCTTCCAATCGTCCTGAGATCAATTCCCAGCAACCACATGGTGGCTCACAACCATCTGTAATGGGGTCTGGTGCCCTCTTCTGGCCTGTAGGGATACACACAGACAGAATATTGTATACATAATAAATAAATAATTATTTAAGAAAAATAACTTAGGACTTTTCGTGACAATGAGACACTCTGTTCCTGGCAGCACCAATCTACTTCAGGAAGAAGATGGGCATCGAAGAGGATCCTTATGGAGTTTGATAGCCATTTGGGCAAGAAACTGCTCTTGCCTGGACTGTTGCATAAACTGGACACAGAAAACCCGCAGAGAGAGGACTGCTGAACTTGCCTAAAGGTAAGATGACCTTTCGGGGTTCCTGATTCATGAAAGAGTCTGCAAGACATTCTGCAGAACACAGCAGATAGTGACTGAACTGCCTTTGAAATTTCCTGCTTCATTGAAATGTCTGCTGGAAACTATGGGCCTGTAGGCTGAAGATGGATGCTCCAATGGTACAGAGGAACTTTGGGTGACTGTCCAGGCAGTGAGATGTCTCTCATTTCTAGAGTTTTGTAAGTTGCTTACTTCTCATTTACTTAGGTCTTTGATGGAGTTGAAAAATAGATAGTTATAGTTTTCCTTAGTTATTATAAAGATAAAATAGATATAAATATTGTAATTCTTACTAGATAACTGTTTTGTTATATGTAATTTTGCTATGTTAAAGTTAAAGCCTTCCTTTCTTTTTGTTTAAACAGAAAAAGGGGAAATGATGGAAGAAGGTCATTGGTTAAATAAAGAAACTGCCTTGGCCCTGATAGGTTAAAATTTAGATAGGTGGAGTAAACAGAACAGAATGCTGGGAGGAAGAGGAAGTGAGATCAGACGCCATGCAGCTCTTTCCAGGGAAAACACGATGCAGAACAGATGCAAAACAGATATGCTGAATCTTTTCTGGTAAGTGTACCTCGTGTTGCTACATAGATTATTAGAAATGGGTTAAGAGACTGAAACTACTGGGCCAGGCAGTGTTTAAAAGAATACAATTTGTGTGATGTTATTTCTGGGTATAAGCTAGCCAAGTGGCCAGGAGCCGGGCTGTGGGAAGAGGCCCGCAGCTCATACAACAGAGATGTCCCCAGTTAGTTCCTTGGGCAGCTGATGAGAGGAATCCTGAAATAACCCTATCCTATAGCCATACTGATGAATATGTTGCATATCACCATAGAACCTTCATCTGATGATGGATGGAGATAGAGGCGGAGACTTACATTGGAGCACTGGACTGAGCTCCCAAGGTCCAAATGAGGAGCTGAAGGAGAGAGTACATGAGCAAGAAAGTCAGGACCGTGAGGGGGGCACCCACCCACTGAGACAGTGGGGCTGATCTATTAAGAGCTCATCAAGGCCAGCTGGACTGGAACTGAAAAAGCATGGGATAAAACTGGACTCTCTGAAAATGGTGGACAATGAGGGCTGATGAGAGGCCAAAGACAATGGCACTGGATTTTGATCCTACTGCATGAACTGGCTTTGTGTGAACCTAGCCTGTTTGGATGCTCACCTTCCTAGACCTGGATGGAGGGGGAAAGACCCTGGACCTCCCACATGGCAGGAAACGATGACTGCTCTTTGGACTCGAGAGGGAGGGGGAAAATGGGAGGAGGAAGAGAGGAGTGAAGGAGGAAAAGGGAAATGGGAGAAGGGGAGGAGCCAGAAATTTTTTCAAAAAAAAAATTTCTACCAAATTTGTATTGAAATTTTTCCAAAATATAAGTATTTTCTAAATTTGCAGAATCTAAAGTAAAGAAAGAACTTTGCCATCTTCAAAAATGAATAAACCTATAAAATTTGTATTTCCTGATTATTGTGGGACAATGGTTTTACCCTGTCAATTGTATTTTAATAAAACACTGATTGGCCAGTAGCCAGAAAGAAAGTATAGGTGGGACAACGAGACAGATAGTAGAGGCAGAGCAACATAAAACTGTTAAGAGGTGCCCATGGAAGGAAAGATGATGTAGGTGGGTCTTCTTTCTACGTGTTGATTTCATTGGTTAACTAATAAACTGCTTGGCCTGATGGGTCAGAACATATGTGGGTGGAGTAGACAGAACAGAATGCTGGGAAGAAGGAAAGTGAGTCAGATGCCATAGCTTTCCTCTCCGAGGAGGACATAGGTTAGAATCTTTCCGGTAAGCCATCACCTCGTGGTGCTACACAAATTAATAGAAATGGGTAAGATGTGAGAGTTAGTAAGAGGCTAGAGCTAATGGGCCAAGCAGTGTTTAAATGAATACAATTTGTGTGTTATTATTTCAGGTGTAAAGCTAGCCATGCAGCCAGGAGCCTGGTGGCAGGAATGCAGCCCACTGCTCCTTCTACAGTGAGAGACCTGTAGTGCCCCCTGGGGTGCCAGGCCCAGTCTTTCACAAATTGGGTTTCTTGGGAATCCAGCCCAAAGTGGGTGGTAAACTCCACCTAAGGATAAAAAATGTCATGAAACCAATAGTCAACAAATACAATAAAGGAAGGATGAAAAAAACTTTGAATAGAGAATTTAAGAAGGTGTAAAAATCAATCTTTTCAAAGCTTATAGCAGTTGCTCACTGAAACCTAAATAAGCATCAATGATATGGTGTACATATTTTATTTTCCAAATTCTGCAATGTGGAGCACAGGCATCTCTCAGATTTCATTCCTTTGAGTACCCTTTGGGTTACTCCCTACCAGTGATGATGTTTGATTATAGAAAGACCAAGTAGGACATCTCTTTATAATCTCCTTAGCTTGTTGCTATTTAATAGGAAACACTTTCTTTAAACCTTTGCTATTGACATAATGTTTCTATGGAATTCTGAGTACTTCAACATACTTCCAATCAATAATCAATCAATTTCTGCATTACATTGTGCTAGAGGACCTCACAAACCTTTATGGATTCAGATGTGTGTAATGTATATGGGATAAAGCTGATTCCTGATTATATCTTGAAATTGTATGAATTATGAAGTCAATTCTGTATCATCTACTTTAAATTCAGTGGTTTAAATATGCAAAACAACTCTTTTGTGTATTGTGAATCAGTAACTATATTTAGAGGTTCTTTAAAATCTCTTAGCACCATGAAAATAGCATATAATTCTGCTTTTTGGACAGAATAGTAAGGCTTTGTTCCAACTTACCTATTTTTTTATTTGTAACCTGTCTTCAATGATTTGTTTGCATTAGTATAAAAAGTATGGGCTCCAGGTATTGGAGCATCACATACAGTTCAGGGATGAATACAAGAAGCTATCTGTATAAGGTTAAGTCTATGGCATTTGGGATAACTGCTATTAATTTCTCCCAAAAAAGTAGCACAATCTCTTTTCCATGGTTCATTGTCTTCCCATAACTTTTTTATTTCATCAGTAGTAAAAGGCAGTATAATCTCTGCTGGATATATACCTGCTAATTGATGAAGTCCCAATTTACATTTTATAATTAATACAGAGACTAATTTCACATAAGTTTTTGATTTTTTTATTTGGTGTATGTGGTAAAAAAAAATATCTCTTCTAAGATTCTATCATCCCTCTGCATTAAAATTCCTTTAGCAAAATTTCTGGAGGGCAATATGACTAGAATACAATTAAGATTTGGATTCACCCTATTTATATCTGCCTCCTGTAATTTCTCCTCAACTATTGTCAAGTCCTTTTCTGCTTCAGCTGTTAATTCTCTGGGACTATTAACATCTTTATCACCATCTAAGACTTTGTTTAAATGAATGATTAGATCAGGTGTTATCCCAACAGCTGGTTATAGATGGGAAATGTTTCCTAACAATTTTGAAAATCAGTAATAGTCCACAAGCAGTCTCTCCTAATTTGTGCCTTTAGTGTTCTAATTTTCTCTAAACCTATATTATAACCTAGCTAATTGACAGAATCTCCTTTTTCTATTATTTCAGGAGCAACTTTAAGTCCCATTTTACCAAAAGTTTCTTTAATTCTTTAAAGATTCTTTCTAAGTATCTGTTTGAAACGGCAAAGTATAATCCAGGTAATAGTAAATTATAGATTTGGCAATATTTTTACATGTTATTTTCAATGGCTGATTTACAAAGTATTGGCACAGGTGCAGTTATGGGGCACTCACTATGGAAAGACAGTACACTGATATTTCCTTGTAACCTGAGAATTATTGTAAGTAACACTTGGAAGGCTAATTTTTCTGTCATTTTCTTTAATCCCAGCACTCAAGAGGCAGAGGCAGGTGGATCTCTGAGTACCATGCCAGTTTGAACGACACAGTGAGTTCTAAGAAAGCCAGGGCTACAAAAAGAAGCTTATCTTAAAAAATAAAAAGGGGATGAGAAGGGGTGTGTAGGAAAGAAGAAAAGAAAGAAAGAATGAATGAATGAGAAAAAGAAAATTAATTCTAGATGTCTGTAGAGATGGCTCAGCAGTTAAAATCACTTGCTCTTTTAGAGGACCCAGGATTAATGGCCAGCATGCACATTGGGCTTCACAGCCATTTGTGGTCAAAAATATATACACACAATACATTAATGCACAGAATGAAATAAGAATAATTTTAAAACATTTAAAGGAATTAATTCTATTGTTGGACCCTAAAGCCCATTACCTAGGAGGAGTCACCCCAGAGCCCATTCTTACACCACAGGTGATGCAAAACAAGAGGATTTTCATTCTGCCACAACATCGTCCCTCAGCCTCGGGAGGAGAAGGACATGGAATAGCTGTTACAGGCTACTTTTAAAGCAAAAAGCCACAGGACCACGGAGGGAATCCTGAAGTTGTTTTTCCAACTATTAGGATTGGCCGGTTCTAAGGGCTACTAGCAATGATTGGTCTGAGCCACAGTGAGAGAGTGGTTGCCAAATCAGGTGGGATAAGGGGGAAACATCTGTGAGTCATCCTAACCGTATCCATGGAACTGAGTCAACATCCTCTGACCAAGGCTGAGGAACTGAGTCAATATCCCCTGACAAGGCTGAGGAACTGAGTCAACATCTGTGGGTTATCTTGCCCTGATTCCAGGAACTGAGTTATATTTGAAGAAAAACTCACAGGGGGATGGAAAGTCCCTTATATTTCAGTATCCTGTGTGTGTGGAGGGGGGGGGTAATTGTTAGATTCCTTGTTACCAGAGGGTATGGGTGGGACAGTAATGCTGAGAGGCCTTAGAGATACCTCAGAGTCTTTCATTCCCTCCTCTTATTTGGTCAAATCCCAATAATGGAATTCTTAGAGATTTCTCTCAAGGGCCTGATACTGGTGGGTTAATAATAAAGCTTGAGTAATGCTAAGTTGCTTGTGAGTAAACTTCAGGAGGCAGTTGAAGATACGGGGTCCAAAAGTTAAGAGGAGTTGCAGGATGAGTAAGGGACTGGTGGTGGTTGAGACTTCGGTCGTGAGCTAGGGGGAATGATTAAACCATCCCTCAAATCAACCTTGTTGTTCCTCTCTATCACATTGTCTCTTGTCTAATCAGTCCCTGAGTTTTGCCATCGAATCTTTATTACTCCAGAATGGTCTATGTAAAAACAGAATTTTCTTTTTAGGGCAGTGCAGAGTCTACCTACTTTATGAAATAACAGGTCTAACTCATGCCTATTTTGAAATACCACTTTGGAGTGTGAGGTCACCCATAGCTGTTTTTAATTATAAATAATACTGTTCTCCCTTAACTAAGGCTGCAGGCCCTAGTCCTACTCCTGTAGCCCCCAATCCCAGACCAACATCAATGCTAGAATGATGGTAGCCACTTTTCTTTTTTGGTCCCTGGGGCATAGGTTGAACTCGGGAATTGAGGGGGAGCCAATGAGATATTGAACTTATCACTCAATTTGGCTTTTGAATCTGAGGACATAAAGATTAGGTCTCTAGGTTGGTGGGTGGTATAAATCTTAACTTCCCAGGGCCAACAAAAATGGAAAACACACACCACTAAGACGTTTCCAGCAACTTTCTCTCATCTCTTGATTTATTTTCTTCACCTCTATCCAGATATATCCCTTCTATATAACTCTTGATGTCTTCCTTCTAATTGACTTTAATTTCTTTTGCTAGAAACCCCTTGAAAAGTTTCATACATCCCATAGATGATGTGGGATGTGGTGACCATGAAGGCAACAATCAGAGCTATTCTTTTTTTTTTTTTTTTTTTTTTTTTTTACAGCAAAACCAACAAATTCTCATCACAAAACATTCAGGAAATATGGGACACAATAAAAAGACCAAACCTAAGAGCTATTCTTAATAACAACACCATGAGGTCCTCAGAACTCATAGTCTTCAGTGGTATGGGACAATGGTCTGTATTTTGTCAATTATATTTTAAATAGATGCTGATTTTCCAGTAGCCAGGCAGGAACTAGACAGGATAACCAGACAGGAACTAGAGGCAGGTCAATGAGAACAGGAGAATTCTGAGAAGGAAGTCCTAGTGTGCAGTCCTGACACAGCCACAGAAGAAGCAAGATGTAACTGCCTTGCTGAGTAAGGTAAGAAGCAACATGGCTAACTTAGACAAGAATAATGGGCTAATATAAGATGTAAGCACTAATAAGAAATCCAAGCTACTAGGCCAATCAGTTTATAATTAATGTAGACCTCTGTATTAATTCTTTGGAAATTAATGACTGTGGGAACCAGGCAGGACAGAAAACGTCAGACAACATAATGGCACCCATGTGGACAACTGCATCTATATAAACCCTGAGAGAGCTTGGGAATTAATTATAGACAAAAAAAAAGAATAGAGTTAAGCACAGCTTATTGATAGCAGCATTTATTCAGGTGGGCTCAGTTTGGTAGAAGCAAATGCATCTCATTTAAGAGAGGCTTCCTGACTCAGTTTTGGCTGTAAAACCTTGCAGCTCTTTTAAGAGGTCCTGCCACAAAACACTTAAATGGTGTTGATGAAAAGCTGACCACACGCTTTTTGGTTTTAAGCCATAGCAGGAAAAAAGCTACATTGTTTTGAAATGCCGCTTTCTGGGCCATCATGCCAGAGCAAACTCTGACTCTTTCAGGCAGGACGTCCAGCTACAGAACATTTGAGTGTGATTTGTGAGCAGATTGCTGCAGTTTGCCTCCTAGCTGGGACCTTAAAATGCCATAGAGTTGTGACAATAAACATGACTCTGGCCAATGCCTTCATCATGAGCCTAGAATCTCAAATAGTTAAGGAATAGACTGGATACAGCTGTCAAAGCCATGACTTTAATCCTACCCAGATTGCATAACAAATTAAAGACTTATGTGGTCAGAAAAATAGAGAGATATACAGTAAAGAGAGATTCAAAGATGAAGAAAACCTCTAAATAATTTACTGTGTGTTGAAAAATATATGTAGGCTTCGGAGAAAAAAAAGAAAAAAGAGAGTAGTTGGGTGTGGTGGCATACACCTTTAATCCCAAAATGTGTGATTAAAATCCCCCCCACAAAAAATGATTTGAGAAGATATACATCAAAAAACAAACAATCCATTAAACATTGAACAGGGTTCTCATTAGAAAAATCTGAAATGGCAGAGAAACACTTAAAGAAGTTAACTTAAACAACCTAAAGTTGAACATCCTTAGCAATCAGGGTAATGCAAATCAAAACTACTGTGAGATTCCACCTTGTACCTGTCATAACGGTTCAGATCAATAAAACAAGTGATAGCAAATGTAAAGCCAGGTGAAAACTCCTCCATTGCTTTCGTGAGTGAAAACAGATACACCCAATATCGAAATGAATATGGTAGTTTCATAAAAAGTTGAAGATAGATCTGCCTCAAGATCTATTCTTGGGTATGATAACAAAGACATCCCAAACAGGAATATATACTCAATGTTATTCATAAAAATTTATTCATAATAGTAAGAAACTGGAAACAAACTAGATGTCCTTCAAACAAAGAATAAGTAAAGAAAACATGATATATTTACACAATGCTATATTGCACAGATGTTTAAAAGAAGGCAAAATGAAATTTGGAGGGAAAATGGGTGAAACTAAATATATTATCCTGTGCAATGCACCCCAGACCTAGAAAGATATATGATATTTGTTGATCTGTAAGTAGATATTACCTATTTAGTAAAGGATAAACTAACTATAATACACAGATTCAGAGAGGTTAAATGAAGAAGAGAATTACAGCAGTGATGGGTAAATCTTTTGGGAATGGGAAATAGAATTTTATTTGTGGATAGGAACAGGAGGGATCATGTGAGAGGAAGGGAAGGAGTCAGAGAGTTATGTGTAGGAAGACTGAAATAAGTGGGTATTTAGGGGGCAGTACAGAATTTTATAAAAATTTGTCAGTGAACCCCCCTACACAACCTGATACTAATAATAGACAGTACTACAAACACCTTTGTATATCCAGTTATATATCTCTACTGTATTTATCATTTATTTTCAAAGAGGTTAATTTACGGTTTCATGTATGCCTTAGCATAGGTTACAAAAATAATTAACTAACGGGAAAATTTAAAGAAAGTAGGGTTGGTTTTTACAATGTTCTCTTATAAGGACAGAATAATGAAACAGTTCACAGTATGCAAAGGGAGAAGACTTTCCGGCAAAGATCCATAAACCGTAGCACTTAAGACCCAGTAGTGACAAATGAGACTTCATAAGTCTAACTGCCATTCATAGATAGCTGACTGCTGACTTTTGAAAGAAGAGACAGTGTTAAAATTAGGAAAATAACAATACAAGCCAAGCATCTGAAAGTGATTCTAGAACATTCCTAGAATGAAAAAGCTATAGAGAGAAATAAAGAAACAAACAAAAATTAAATTGCCATTGGCATTAAAACTAGGACATGAACCTAAACAAAAATCTCAAAAGATATATAAATATGTCTGAGAAGTATTTTCTAAAGTTCAACATGCTTAGCAATCAGTGAAATGCAAATTAACTATCCATTGCAATTTCATTGCCATATCAGAATGACTAAGAAAAATAACACTAATAAGGATAACAAATACTGCTGTATGGCTCAAGAAAAGGTAATAATTTGTTCACATTATTTGAGAGGTCACAGTGGTATAGCAAATAAAATCAATGTGGAATTGCCTCAAAAAGCTAAAAGATATCAATCACATTTGCTGAATTTTATTTGGCTTAGGTATCGAGGTATCATGTGTGTCCTCATGAAAAGAATATCACACCGTTTCTTCTTCTAGTTTGTACAATAATTTGAGGAGAATTCATATTTGTTCTAGAAGAATTACCAAAAATTAAAAAGTACAATCTGCAACCATTATTCTGCTACAAGTTTGGGGTTTAAAATTATTCTTAATGTCTTATCTTTTACCACCAACTACTGCGTCTCTACGCCTCCATTCCAGAAATTTCTCACATATATTTACTGCTAAAAGAGAGACTAACCTGCAGTCATAGTTCAGACAAGAAAAAAATGTTCAAATTAAAGTGTCCTTTCAATATCTTCCTTTCAGGGTAATTCAAAGGATAGCTCAACCAGAATTATAAGAGATGGTAAGGATCAAAGGAGATAGATGACTATAAAGAAGCACTGTTTCAGCACACACTGGAACTCTGAAGTGATTCATGGGAGCTGAACAAAGGGAAGCCAGATCAAAATCCCAGGCTTCTTTCCAACTAGCTCTCATAACTTTAATTAATCCATGTATTTTTAATCTAAGTGCTGCCACACAACACACATCCAGCTTCCTCCATTTCCGGAGGCAACTTGCCTGTCTTAACTCCTCCCTTACTTCCACTATATTCCTGCAACCCCTGAACGTATCTCCTACATAGCTTTTGTCCATGTACTTCCTATTTTATAAATCACAGTAATACATGTTCACAGTAAATACATGTCCCAGGAAAAATCTGCTTCTTTGTTATGACATATTTAGTTGTTACTATCATCCACAGAACATCTCACATTAATGTTACCGTGCCATTATTGAATAGATTATCAAAACAAAAAAATGCAAAAAATGGTTAAAATATTTAATATTTTTATTGCAAAGGAGAAATATACGTGAAGTTCAAAATCAGCAGTTATAAATATGAAATCACAAATAAGTACAGGATAATGTTTATGTAGAATATAATCACATCACCTAAACAATGAAATGCCAAGATCTAAAATATCATTCAAAATCTGAAATAGTGTGATTTTGACTGCTTCTTTAACACACTATATTGATATACAGTTAAGAAATGTTACTGCTTAATTCATTATTACTAGAGATATTTACTTATTAATAATATTTCATATTTGAATTGTAATGTACTAAACAATGGTGCATAATTAATTCATGTTACAATGAATGTTTCATGACTATAATATTCAAATCTGGACACAATGTTTTTAAATTTATAGGGATAGTAGTACTGGATAATCATTGACTAAGCTTGAAATGTAATTGCAGGATTTGAATCTGTGGAATAATTGGTTCAGTGTATAAAGACTGGTAAACTAAAGTGGTGTGAGTTATACTAAGGAATTTTTTAGAAGTGTACCCATTATATGAATTTTATGATGCTTTCTAAGACTTGAGCATGTAGTAAAGGTCTTGCCACATTCTTAACATCTGTAAGGTCTCTCACCAGTATGGGTTCTCTGGTGATCTTGAAGATTTGCATGACGAGTAAAAGACTTTCCACATTCTTGACATCTGTAAGGTTTCTCACCAGTATGGAGTCTGTGATGTCTGCGAAGTATTGAGACCTGGGTAAAGGACTTTCCACATTCTTGACATCTGTAAGGTTTCTCACCAGTATGGAGTCTGTGATGTCTGCGAAGTGTTGAGACCTGGGTAAAGGACTTGCCACATTCTTGACATCTGTATGGTTTCTCACCAGTATGGATTCTGTGATGAGTGTGAAGGGTTGAGATATTTGTAAAGGACTTTCCACATTCTTGACATCTGTAAGGTTTCTCACCAGTATGGAGTCTGTGATGTCTGCGAAGTGTTGAGGCCTGAGTAAAGGACATGCCACATTCTTGACATCTGTAAGGTTTCTCACCAGTATGGATTCTGTGGTGAACTTGAAGATTTTCACGGCGAGTAAATGACTTGCCGCATTCTTGACATCTGTAAGGTTTCTCACCAGTGTGGATCCTGTGGTGAGCTTGAAGATGTGTATGACGATTAAAGGAGTTGCTACATTCTTGACATCTGTAAGGTTTCTCACAGGTATGACATCTGTGATGTCTGTGAAGGTTTGAGACAGAGGCAAAGCATTTGCCATATTGTTGACAACTATAAGGTTTCTTACCAGTATGGAATCTGTGATGTTGTTGAAGTGCTGAGACCTGGGTAAAGGAATTCCCACATTCTTGATATTTATAAGGTTTGTCACCAAAACAGAATTTTAGGTGAGCTTGAAGGCTTGCATGATCAGTAAATGATTTATCACAGTTTTTACATTTATGTGCCTTCTCTTTGGAATTAATTTTCTTTTTGACTACTGAGGCCTGAATATCTGTTGAAGCTCTTTCCACATTCCTTATGTTTATGTTGTCTCTCTTCATTTGGATTGTTTATATAATGCTTCTTTTGTTTCTGGTCATACTGGAATAAAAAAAATGGTGTGTTTTATAATCAGAAATCTCCTTACAAGTCTAAGGAAAAACAATCTCCTACTCTGTATTTTAATACTGAGCACCTAAGTACTGTGTTGCAGTGTTTTGGGCATTTATTCCTTCAACTGAGGGTTCTGCTACGTATTCTTCCTAAAAATCTTACTAAAGGGTTTCATAGCATCACTACCTGTGTAAGAATTTTCCCCAAGTAAAACAACTATGATTTAGTTTCAGTCTGATTTTATTGAGAAAAACCTTCTCATGTGGATCTAAATTGCTTAGTATGTCACAACTGTAATTAATATTTGTGGGAACCCTAGTGAATGCTTGATAGAATATGTATCGTTCAGTTTTGAGATTTTTCAACTTTCTTTGCAGATAAAAATATATTTTTAGACTTAAGTGCATTTGTTTAGAAAAGAAACTTCTGTAAATGTATGACATCTAATGTTACACCATTATGCACAATAAGGTAGAGATTCTTGACCTTTTTTCACAAATTTATCCATGATTACTGGTGAGTAAAAATTATTTCAAGCATAACATAAACCTTTTTTTGCTCTCATCACCAAATTTTTAAAATATCCTTAAGTACATGGTTTCTGGGTAAAAACTTACCGGTTTTCCAGATACCAGCATGAGGACTGAATCCTGTGTATTCTCCTGTGCAAATACATCTTGTGTTTGATGGGAATATAGAACTGTAAAATAGGAAATATTTAATTATACTATGTGACATAAAAATTTCATGATTATTATTTATTCTTATGAAACAATATTCTCAAAGCAAATGATATAACATCTTTCATAACATACACTAAAGAATAGATAAAATGGCAGGATTGAAAGTATATTATCTTGAGCTTTTCAAATATAATTTTCTCAATAATAAATAAGACTATACTGGTTTGAGTGAAATGACCCCATATTTTCAGACACTTGAATTATACATGGCCTGATGATGGTGTATACTTATGGGTAGGATTAAAAGGTATCAACTTAATGGAAAGTCTATGTCCCTAGAATCTTGATTTGAAATCTGTAAAGCCTTCTACTGCCACTAATAAGGCCTCTGCTTCATATGGTGCTTTTATATGGGACCTCTCACTGCTGTTCCAGCTCCCTGTAAACTACTCCTTCTGATTCATCATCATTGATATTTTTTCTGTGCATTGTATTTATCATGGTGTTTTATCACAGAAATTGAAAGGTAAATATTACAAAGCCTATAACCCAAGTATAAAAAATGATATTCATTATGAAATTGTATTTTTATAGGAAAATCTCATCTCTTCAAACACTTGAAATGAACAAACCGAATAATATTTAAAGCAGACAGCTTATTTATTAATAAAGAAAGAAGACATGAACAACAGAAAACAGTTATTACTAGCTGGTTCTCAGACAACCATGTATAACTCTTTGAAGGGGTTCATAACTTTTCAGACATCAGAAATTTTTAAATACTGATCATATCATTGTAATCATATATTTCTCTTTTTCTTACACATAAAACAGATGGTTTTCATAAAATACATTCTCATTATGATTTTCATTTATCAAATAACCTATGGTTCTCCCCATATTCACTCAGGTCTGAATTTAACCACTTTCTGTCACTTCTTAGAAAACAAATAGGCATGTAAAGAATAAGAATAAAATAATATAATCAATATCAAAGAAATCAGACAGGACAACAAAAAAAAAGGAGATTAAGCAAAAGCACAGCAAGTATATGTTGCTAGAAAGACAAACTTTTTTTTGTTTCTCACCACATTTCCCCTTAGCCCCATGCGACCTCACCCCAAGTTCCTAGTTTTTGCCCTGCAATCTTGTCTACTTGCCATATCCAGGCGGGTGACTATATGTTTTCCTTTGGGTTCACCTTCTTATTAAGCTTCTCCAGGATCACAAATTATCTGCTCGATGTACTTTATTTATGGCTAGAAACCAGTTATGAGTGAGTATATCCCATGTTCATCTTTTTGGGTCTGGGATACCTCACTCAGGATAGTGTTTTCTATTCCCATCCATTTGCATGAAAATTCGAGAAGTCATTGTTTTTTTACTGCTGAGTAGTACTCTAATATGTATATATTCCACACTTTCTTCATCCATTCTTCCATTGAAGGGCATCTAGGTTGTTTCCAGGTTCTGGCTATTACAGAGAAGTCGATCAATGGAATAGAGTAGAAGACCAAGATTTTAACCCACAAACCTATGAACACCTGATTTTTGATAAAGGAGCTAAGAGTATTCAATGGAAGAAAGAAAGCATCTTCAAAAATGTGCTGGCAGAACTGGTTGTCAACCTGTAGAAGAATGAAAATAGATCCATATCTATCACCATGCACAAAACTTAAGTCCAAATGGACTAAAGACTTCAATATCAGGCTGAACACACTGAACCTGATAGAAGAGAAAGTAGGAAGTACTCTACAACATATGGGCACAGGAGATCACTTCCTACTTATATCCCCAGGATCACAGACTTTAAGGACAACATTGAATAAATGGGACCTCCTGAAACTGAGAAGCTTCTGTAAAGCAAAGGACACTGTCACTAAGACAAAAAGGCAACCCACTGACTGGGAGAAGATCTTCTCCAACCCTACAACAGACAAAGGCCTGATCTCCAAAATATATAAAGAACTCATGAAACTAGACTTTAAAATGCTAATTAACCCAATTAAAAACTGGGGCACTGAACTGAACAGAGAATTCTCAATAGAAGAAATTCCAATGGCCAAAAGATACTTAAGGTCATGCTTATCCTCCTTGCTGATCCAGGAAATGCAAATTAAAACAACTTTGAGATACCATCTTACACCTGTCAGAATGGCTAAAATCAAAAACACCAATGATAGCCTTCGCTGGAGAGGTTGTGGAGTAAGGGGCACACTCATCCATTGCTGGTGGGAATGCAAACTTGTACAACCATTTTGGAAATCAGTGTGGCGATTTCTCAGGAAATTCGGGATCAATTTTCCCCAAGATCCAGTAATACCACTCTTGGGAATATAACTAAGAGATGCCCTATCATATGACAAAACATTTGTTCAACTATGTTCATAACAGCACTATTTGTAATAGAAAGACAAACTTTTGCACACACAAAAATTCATGAAACAGAAGAGAACAAAACAAAGCTCTAGGGATTACATTTACCTTGGTCTGTTGAAGCAAGACATTTACTGGTGTAATTTTACACTTAAGATAGCACAGAATGTAATCCAGAGGGAACATGGCTCCTTTCAGACAGTTAATACCTGGAGAAAGTCCCCAAAAGAACCAAATACCACACACTTCCTTTGTATATTTATCTAAATTTTCTAGTTACCAGATTGATGTCGGAGGGTCATTTATCTATGTGTTACTTTCATTGGTTAATAAAGAAACTGCCTTGGCCCTTAGATAGGACAGAAAATTAGGTAGGCAGAGAGATAGAACAGAATGCTGGGAAAAAGGGAAGTGGGCAAATGCCATAGTTCTCTCTGAGATGGATGCAGGCTATAATCTTCCCGGTAAGCCACTACCTCGTGGTTGTACACAGATTATTAGAAATGGGTTAATCAAGATGTGAATGTTAACCAGTAAGAGGCTAGAGCTAATGGGCCAGGCAGTGTTTTAAAGAATACAGTTTCAGTGTAATTATTTTGGTGCATAAGCTAGACAGGCATGCTGGAGCCTGGAGGGAATTTAGCCATCACTACAGGCAGTTAACACCTGGAGAAAGTCCCAAAAAGAACCAAATACCACACACTTCCTTTGTATATTTATCTAAATTTCCTAGTTACCAGATACTTCCTCCAGTCCCTGGAGAAAAGTTGCACTCAGAGAAAAAGATGATTCTTGCCTAGTCCCTGATTTTTACTGATTGTAATTTTAGCTTATTTATCTAGTGACATTTAAGAAAAGAACAAAGCATACATATCCACTACTTAAGTTTCCCAATTTTCTTATTCTTTCTCTGTTAATTAACTTCCTTTATCTTACAGAAGTTCCTAAAGGTTCCAACAACCCCATACTTGAGCCATTAGAGTAAACTGAGAGTTATTTCTTCACGTAAAACATTTATCTCTTTCTATGACCCTGAAAGACTCTGACTTGGTGAGAGTAAATTGCTGATTATAAGTATATATAATTGGAAACTTTTGCAGCACAGAAGAACAATAAAGGACACAAAATGTAGGACATTAACCTGTTTATGGGAAGTTCATAATAATCCTTTGTTTCCCCTTTACTCCTGAGTATCATCTCATCTTTGCGAACCTGAATAGGGTACGAGCTGGTCTCATAGCTCTTGTATGGATTATTATTTCACTGTATTATAATTTAATATTGTGGATGATAATACACCCTACAATGTACAGTCCTATTTTTCACGATTGTTTAAGCCATTGTGAGATTTTTGCTTGTTTACATTCATATAATGGTGATGGCAGTCTTTTCATGATCTATGAGGAATTGTGTTTGAATTTCTTTGGGTTTGCACTGAATCAGAACTTTAGGGATGATGGCAATTTTTACTATACCAATTGGCAAAACCTTGAGCATGTGAACTTTCTCAATCTTCTGATATCTTTTCCAATTAATTTTCAATGCCTTATACAGTTGACAAGGCTCTTTTAATTGTTTAGTTTTAATTACTCAAAATTAATTTCTGAAAATATTGTGAAAAACATTGTTTCACTGATTTCTATTTAACTTTTTTTCATGTGTATATAAGAGGGCTACTGATACTTGTTATTTTATTTTACACTGATCAATTTTATTGGAAGTGTTACTCAGTTGTAGAATTTTTCTGGTGAGACTTTTTGTCTTTTATTTATAAAATAATACCATCTACATATAAAATTTATTTGCTTTTATTCTTTCCTATTAATCAACTTTTGGTCATCATAATTTGTATTTTGTTCCCCTGAAAATTTCAAATACTCTATTAAACACATATTAAGAAAGGAATATCCTTTAGTGTTCCCTATTTTACTGGAAAGATTTGAATTCCTAATTATTTAGTCTGATTTGGTTCATAGGATTGCTGTAAATTACATCTTTTATTTTGAAGTTTGTCCCATTTCACTAGTTTCTCCAGAACTTTTATCATGAAGGATGGTTAATATTTCACAAAGGCTTTTCTACATCTAAAATGATGACCATCTAAAATTTGATTTTTAGTTTGTTTATTTGGTAGATTACATTCATTGGTTCTCATTTGTTGATCCACCCCTGTATGTTTGGTTCCAATCCTATGGTAAAAGATATTTTGATGTGTTCTTAGATTCGGCTTTCAAATATTTTTTGAGGATTTTTGTATATATGTTCACGAGAAAATTGTCACATCATTCATGTACTTTTTTGAGCATATAAGTGGTTTAGGTATCAGTGTCACTGCCCTTATGAAAAAGAATTTCACTGTGATCTGCTGCTTTTCTTTATAGAATGGTATGAACAATATTCATGCTAATTGAAGAAGAATTGCTGAAAGATAGCAAGAAACACCAACTACCACAATTCTAATGCTTGAATGTACTATCAAAATAATACCTGATGTTTAATTGTTTTTACACAGGCTTGCATCTCTAAGCCTTCATTCCTATAGCTTCTCATAGAACTTAACATCTAAAAGGTGACCCACAAGCTGTCATGATGTAGAAAACAAGAATCTATGTGGATACATTCTAATCTATGTGGAAAGCAAAAAACACAAGATCTCCTGAATAAATTTGGAGTATGGCAACCTTGGGAGGGGTTTGGATGGAAGGGGTTTGAATTGAAGGGGAGAGGAAAGCAGACAAAAATGTAGAGCTCAATAAAGATGAATTAAAAAATTAGATCTAAGTAGGATGTTTGTATCAAACCTGTTCCCTAGAACGTGCAGAGCTTATTCAGGGCAGAAAAATAATAAATGTTAAAGGGAAAAAGTGATAAATTACTACAAGAAATCCATGTTTGCTTCACACAACATGACTACTGTACATATGAGCTCAAGTGACTAGGTTAGCATGCATCAGACATGAAAAAGCTCAAGTGAGATAAAAGTCCAATGAAGAAAGGGTGAGTGGACATGAACACCCACTCCTTTGTGAGATGCTCCTATCATCTGATAGATGCTTGGAGAAAAGGAATAAAATGTGTATTAAGAATGTTCACCTCAAAAAAAAGGATGTTGACCTCCTAAAAGTATGATCATATTGTAGGCCAGGCTCAAAGCTCTCTGAGTATAAAAGAAGAGAAAAACAGCAAAGATGTCTGGAAAAAGGGAATGTAGGAGGTGTTTGAGGATTGAATATGATCAAATGACATTGTGGGATATTCCAAAATAATTAATACAAGTATTAAAAATAATAGATTATCGATACACAAATTTTCTTCTCCAAAGTAAATGAATTGCAGAATACATCACAAAGGAAAACAAGAGAATACACAGTTTTATGTGGAAATTAATATATTTTAAATTTTAATATTCAGAGATTGTAGATGATTTTTAAATAGGTGAATAATATGTATGTCTCTAAACAATTCATGATTCTAAATAAATACTTTAACAGAAATAGATAAAGTTACTTTTAAATTCCCTAGAATTTAAAACAAAGAAAGAATATTGCCATCTTCCAAAATGAGTACCACTCTAAAAGTTATAATTTCTGATTTTGTGTGATATTACGCAACAATAAAAATGATGTACTACTCATAAGAGCATAAAAGAAGATTTTAACTGGTACAGAGAAATACTCTTTCATACACTGTGAAAGTTTTATTTTAATGTGATTTTTTCCTTTCAGTATTGTTAATTTCAAAGCCTGATGACAGTCAAGAATATGGCAACAAAGCATCTTTCTTTCTTTTTGTGCCATAATTTGAGTTAACTATTCAAAGTTATTTTTCATGTTTTTATGTGAAGAAGACGTAGAAAATATTTTGTGATAATTATTCTATGTGAATTTTTATATCATTTACATTAAAAAACTTTGCAAACACCATTGCAGTGGTGAATTTCTCCAAATCTTAGAATTCCCACAAGTGTCAATGCTTCATTCTAACTTACCTTGTTCATTGCCTTCTTTCTCTCCTGTGTTCACATTCCAGGGCTCTTTGCTTTGTTCAAGAGAACTGATCAGACTTGGTTTTGTCACTGAAATACCTGCATGTTGTAAAAGACATATGACCTTATCATAGGATAATAGAAAAACACACGGGTTGCTAAAGCACAATCAAAGAAATTATGTAAGAGAAAAAATAATATAAAATTCAGGATATAATTTTCTAATTGTTATCTTCTAATATTTTAAAATATTTAAATTAATATGGGTTAATATTCTATACCCCGAGTTATTTTTGAAATTTCTAATGAATCTATATTCAAATATGTTATGAATCATTAAGTTACAAATCTATATAATCTGTGATGTGTCTAAAAGTAAAACATATTGTCAAAGTATAAATGATCAGTATCATCTCCAGTAGTCAGAAATATATTCACAAAATAAAGTTTTAAAAAGCATTGTGCTCTATATGAT
Organism: Microtus obscurus; assembly: GCA_963919715.1. NCBI lineage: Eukaryota > Metazoa > Chordata > Mammalia > Rodentia > Cricetidae > Microtus > Microtus obscurus. Next base: position 109,444 of record CAWTZC010001394.1, read on the forward strand.
GAACTTCAAAATTTTTATTAAATTAGCATGTCAAAGTCAGGGAGACAATTTGGCATAGTTGTAAAACACTTATATGAAACAATTATGAATAAAAAGCAATCATAAAAGAAAAGTCTCACCCACAGAGACCATATTACTGTAGGTCTCCAACATGACATCTCTGTACAGAGTCCTCTGAGCAAAGTCCAGGCAATCCCACTCATCTTGAGAGAAGTCTATAGACACATCCTCGAATGTCAAGATTTCCTGTCATGAAAGAAAATGGTTTATCAAGTGCTCAGGTACAAAGTTCTTTATTTATTTTAAGAATACGTATGATCAAACTTAAACATGGTTTATTCTTGATTAGCATTATTCTAAAAGACATACTCTAAATTACAGTCTGTAATAAAATTTTGTGTGCTAGAAATATGACAGACAAGTGAACTAGGACAAATGTAAGCTGTAAATTCACAGGCTGAAATAAGGTATGTGAGTGGGAGGCAGATATTTCATGTGCAGTTCCAGACAATGACAGTGTGATTCATCAGTCAGGAGCCTCTACCCTCATGGGAAGTCATTGCTGTACAAGACAGAGGCTGGAGAGACATGAGTTATAAAGATGACACTTTAGGCATGGCTACACTTTTGTCAGTTGAATATTTGGCCCATATCAGGTATGTAAAAAGAGGCACAACTGCTACACCCAAGAAGGATGCAGAGATTCTTATGGCAAATGGGCTCAATTACATCAGTGGGAAAGACCATGGAACAGCTGACAACAGTGTGTGGTTACTGGATAGAGACTGACTTCTAAGACCTGAAAAAGTTCTGAAAACACTGTGGGCAAATTAATAAAGGAAAAGTGAAAGCAGTAGATTGGGTTGCTCATCCGTGGCTTAGATCAGTTTTCATCCATAAGTTAGTCACCCCTAAAAGTGCAGGGTTCCATCACTGCTTTGAGAACACAGGAAGAGTAGGAGGACTACATCACAATAGCTTACTCAGGGTTAATATGGTGTTATAAAATAAATTTTCACTGTTCCTTCTATTTCTCTTAATAGGAACAATTTGAAGAGTGTATTGTCTTGTTTAAAAATGTCATAGAATTCTGAAATAGTCATTCTAATGGATGCAGAGTGATATTTCATTTTAATTTTGAGTTCATTTCTCAAAGATATTGGGCAGCTTTTTCCATATGTTTAGTAGTCATTTGTTTACCTTTGGATAAACATTTATACAAATCATTTGCTCATTTTTACTTGTCTTTTTGTTATTTCATTGGAAATGTTTTTATTTCATTGGAAATGTTTTTATTTGTGCTCTAGACATTAACTCTTGTGATATATACTTTGTAAATATTTTCTATTAACCTAGAAACTCTCTCTTTGCTCTATCAAATCCTTTGATGCACCATTGAAAAGAGTCATCTATTTTTACTATTTTCATTTTATTTGTATTAGTGGTTTGCCTGAATTTGTGTCTATGAATCATGTGCTTGTGGTACCCAGCAAAACCAGAAGTTGGTATTGGATCACCTAGAATTGCAGTCACAGATGGTGATGAGCAGCCATGTGGTTGCTGGGACTTGAACCTAGGTCTGTTTCAAGAGCAGTTTCTCTTAATTGCTGAGCCATCTCTCCATCACCTTTTACAGCTTTTTTTTTATTTTAACAGTAATTCCTTATAATTAAAAAGAACAAAAAAAAAGAAAACTAAAGTTGCTAGAAAGAAAACTAATGTATTTTCCTCGAGAATGTGGATGTAGTAAAGATCTTTCAAATAGGACCCTGCTTTTGTAAGAATTAAGTCAAAAACTGACAAGTGGATCTTGATAAAGCTGAAAAAACGTCTAAACACTTAACAAAAAAGTTAACCAAGTATGAATCCCACAGAATGGAAGACATCTTTATCTCTTTATTCAAAATAGGACATTGATTTACCACAGAATATTGAAAGCAAGAGAAAATTGGTAATAACTCAAACATGTTCATAGTCTATTCCAATTAGGGATTTGCATATGAAACAACCTGGAAATTTCATTGCACCCCAGTCAGAAAGGCACAGGACTGACAACAAATGTGGAGGGGTGAGAAAAAAAATAGAACACGAATTGCATGTTGGTTAGATTGAAAAACAGTGAAGTCACTGTGGGTAACAGTATGGAGAATTCTCAAAAAGCTTCGATATAGAGAAGCATACCTGAACAAATTTAGATTTGGGGGAGTCCAAACTGAATGGCTACTCTACAAATTAATTATTCCTCACCGAAGTATCATGAAAACTTTACATTGGAGGCTGAAAATTATAAAATAATGTATTTTATATCGCTCATAAATATAACATTTCATATTACGTCAGAAAACCAATTCTATGATGACATAAAAAGATCATTCATTATAATCACACATCCTTCATCCAGCCATACAGCGATATGCAAGGTTCAAAATTCTCAAACCAATGTAGGTGATACTGCACATCTATGGATATAAAGAAAGATTTCACAAAATCATTTAAAGAGGTATAAGAACCATCTTCCTGCAAACTCGGTAGAACACTGAAACCCTTGCTCCAATACTGAGTGAAGAGCCACATGGCAGGATACCCGACACTGTAGAACCTCCACAGTGGGAAAATACCCCGGGCCCCTCCCCTTACTCCCCAGGCTTTTCAAGCCACACAACAGGGAGTTTCCTACAGGTAGGCTCAACTAAAACCCAAACCTATCCAGGGAACCATGATAACTACTAGCCACACCCCGCCTAAGTGCTGAGAGCTTGCTAAAATACTGAGAGGACCAAGAGCTTGCTACAACACTGAGGGGATTAAGAGAGAGCACCAAGAGAGCAAACCAGGAGAGAAGACCAAGAGAGCAGGCTTATAGAGAAATCAGAGGCTCTCTGAGATAGACATTGACAGTACACATTAGACCAAGAAAAACTCTCAAACACTCAGAAAGCCACTAAAAGGATTGGACAAAGAAACAAAGACACTGCTGGCCTCATTTGAAGGAAGAGAGGTGCCAATGAAAGATTCCTCCAACAACATAAACAGCAACATGGAAACTCCAGAACACAGTGGTCACACAACAGGAAGACTTGATCATCCTAACCCAAAAGAAGTAGAAGAAACCAATTTTAATGTAATTTGTGAAAATGAAGAAAACCTTTAAAGAAGAATGAAATAATCCCTTGCTAATATGAAGGAAAACAGAAGCAAAAAATGGAAGAAATTAATAAATCTTTCAAAGAAACCCAAGAAAACCATGAAAAAACAATCAAACAGTTAAAGCAAATATTTCAAGACTTGAAGACTGAAATAAAGGTAATAAAGAAAATACAAATTAAGGGATTTCTGAATATGGAAAATCGGAGTTAATGAACAGGAAATACAGAGAAGAGTATAACCAACAGAATACAAAAGACAGAAGAGTCTCAGGTGCTGAAGAAACTATAAAGGAAGTTATACTCATTTGTCGAAAAAAACATTAATTCCAAAAAATTATTAAGAGAAAACATCCAGAAAATCTGGGACACCATGAAAAAACCAAACCTAAGAACAATGGGGTTAAAGAAGGAGAACTCCAGATCAATGGCACAGAAAATATATTAAACAAAATCATAGAAGAAAATTTTTCCAATCTAAAGGATATCCCTATGAAGGTACAAGAAGCTTACAAAACACCATATCGACTAGGAAAAAAAAAACCCATAGCCATATAACAATTAGAGCACAAAATATACAGGAAAAAACAGAATATTAAAAGCTACAGAGGACAAAGTTCAAGTAACATATAAAGGTAAATCCTATCAGAATTACACCTATTCATCTCAATGGAAACCATGAAAGCCAGAAGGTCCTCAATAGATGTGCTGCAGACACTAAGAGACTATGTATGTGAGCCAAGATACTATACCCAGAAAATATTTCAATCACCATTGATGGGGAAAGCAAGATATTTCATGATAAAAACAGATTTAAATAATATATATCTACAAGCCAAACCCTACAGGAAGACAACAAGGAAAACTCCAACCCAAGGAAGCTAACTGCACCCACAAAAACACAGGCATCTGATAACCCCCCTACCAGCATAACCCAAAAAAGTGAAACACACAAACACTAGTAGTAAAAAATAACCAGAATTAACAACCACTGGTCATTAATATCACTTAATATCAATGGATTCAATTTGCCTATAAAAAGACACAGGCTAAGAGAATGATTCAAAAAAAAAAAGGTTCCAGCCTTCTCCTGTATACAAGAAACACACCTCAACCTCAAAGACAGGCACAACCTCAGAGTAGAGGATTAGAATAAGGTTTTCCAATAAAAGAAACTGACAAACAAGTGGGTGTAACTATCCTAATATCTAACAAAATTGATTTCAAACTAAAATCAGTCAGAAGAGATAGAGAAGGACACTATATGCCCATGAGAAGAATAATTCATCAAAATGAAGTCTCAATCCTGAACATCTATGCTTCTAATACAAGAGCACCCACTATGTAAAAGAAACAGATTTAAAACTTAAATCGCACACCAAATTCCACACACTAATAAAAGGAGACTTCAACAGTCCACATTTGCCAGTACACATGTTAACTAGACAAAAACTTAACAGAGAAATAAGGGAAGTAAGAGATGTCATGAATCAAATGGACTTAAAGGACATCTATATAACATTCCACCCAAATACACACACAAAAATATATACCGTCTTCTCTGCACCTCATGGAATTGTCTCTAAAAATTGATCATATAGTTTTAACAAAAAGGCCTCCACAGATGCAAAATATTTGGAATAACCCCTATGTCTTATCGTATCATCATGGATTAAAGTTAGAATTTAAAAACAATACTACTCTCAGAAATCCTTCAAAATCATGGAAATTGAACAGTTAACTACAGAACCACCCTGGGGTCAAGGAAAGGAATTAAAGTCTTCCTTGAATTCAACAAAAATGAAGGCACAACATATCCAAACCTATGGGACCCTATGAAAGCAGTGCTAAGAGGAAAGTTCATAGCACAGTGTGCCCACATTAAGAAAAAATTGGAGAAAGCGCACATTAGTGACTTACAACCACACCTAAAAGCTTTAGAACAAAAAGAAGCAGACTCGCCCAGGAGGAGTAGAAGACAGAAAATAATCAAATTGCAGGGTGAAATCAACAAAATAGAAACAAAGTAAACAATACAAATAATCAATGAAACAAAGAGTTGGTTTCTTGAGGAACAATAAGATAGACAAACCCTTATCCAGACTAATCAAAAGGCAGAAGGAGAACATCCAAATTAACAAAATTAGAAATGAAGAGAGGGACATAACAACAGACACTGAGGGAAATTCAGAGTCATGTCTTACTACAAAAACCTGTACTCCACAAAATTGGAAAATGTAAAAGAAATGAACAATCTTTAGATAGCTACCATATCCCAAAATTAAATCAAGACCAGGTGAGCAATTTAAACAGACCTATAAACTGCAAGGAAATAGAATCTGTCATAAAATACCTCCCAACTCAAAAAAGCCCAGGGCAGGATGATTTTAGTGAAGAATTCTACCAGAACTTCCAAGAGATAATACCTATACTTCTTAAAGTGATTAACAAAATAGAAATAGAAGGGACATTGCCAAACTCTTTTTATGAAGCAACAGTTACCTTGATACTGAAACCACATAAAAACTCAAACAAGAAAGAGAATTACAGATCATTCTCACTCATGAACATGGATGCAAAAATACAGAATCAAATGCTGGCAAAGCAAATGCAATTTTGAAGAAAATCATCCATCATATTCAAGTCAGCTCGATCCCAGAGATGCAGGGCTGGTTCAAAATATGAAAATCAATCAAAATGATCCATCATATAAATAAACTGAAAGAATAAAACCAAATGATCATTTCATTAGCAGCTGGAAAAAGCATTTGACAAAATCCATCACCCCTCCATGATAAAGATCTTGTAAAGATCAGGAAAACAAGGAACATATCTAAATATAATCAGAGCAATATGCAGCAAGGCGATATTTAATATCAAATTACATGAAGAGAAACTCAAATCAGTCCCGCTAAAATCAGGTCCAAATCAAGGCTAAGACTAACCAAAGAAGTGAAAGATCTTGCCAAGAACTTTAGTCTTTGAAGAAAGAAATATAAGATACCAGAAAATGGAAAGATCTCCCATGCTCTTGGATAGGTAGGATGAACATAGTAAAAATATCATTTCTACCAAAAGCAATCTGTAGATTCAGTTTAATCCCCATCAAAATCCCAACACAATTCTTCATAGACCTTGAAAAAACAATAATCAACTTCATACGGAAAAACAAGAACCCAGAACAGCCAAAACAATCCTATACAATAAAGGAACTTCCAGAGGCATCTCTATCCCAGACATCAAGCTCCATTACAGAAACCTGGCTCTAGAGAAATTCCCAGGAATTCACAGGGATTAACCCAACTAAGACCATAAGCCATAGGGGAAAGGGGGCCTGATCTGGACTTGCTCTGTAGTCAGATTGATGAATATCTTAAATATAACCATAGAGCCTACCTCCAGCAACTGATGGAAACAGATAACTATAACTAAAAGAAAATATTTGCAAATATTGCAAAATATTTACAGAGCCATTCATTTTTTCCAAAACTTGCAACAGAGCAACTATGATTCAAATAAAAATATGACTTAATATTTAGGAATCTTTCTTTTTTAAATATTTTGTTTCATAGATTTCTCTCCTTGTTTATGCTATAAATATTTACTTTATAAAAATATGTTACTGGAGGACTATTTAAAATTTTTAATTATAAATACTTTTGACCATGTTGTGTGTATAGATTATAAATATGAACCTACACAACACATAAGACAACACCTACACAACTCAATGAACACATGGAAATGGAGCTGCTACCTATGTTAACACCTTTAACACTGTCTGAATCTTTTGTGCAGAAAGGTAGTCTACATACTACCAAGGAGAAATATAAACATCAAGTCAGTTGCAAATCTACACTGTTTTCCTGTCTGTAAGGTATGTTAGCATAATGATGTAACAAAGCTTCTGGGAGTAACACGACAAAATCGATGGAACTTTAGAATAACTCCACATCACATACCAACTGCTTGGATGACAGAAACAGAATTAGTTATACCAGTGATCTGGGATAATACCAAACACTACTGTTAAAAAATAGAAATAAAATTGCTACTGAATGACTTTCTAGTACACTGTAGACACTCTTGGATCAAAGCCTTTTTCAGTCATCAAATGAGTATATTCCTCATGGAAAAGTTGAAGAGAACAAACAGAGAGCCTCACAGGCAGACAATATGCAGAGAATGAGAAACATTGGAACACCACTGAATGGGAGGTCTGCATCAATCCTCCCTTTCAGGGCTCACAGAGCTCTGTAAAAGAGGAGAAAGATAGTGTATAAAGCCAAAGGGGTTGGAGAATACAAATACACACAGTGTCCTCCTGGACACAGACAGCCCTCTAACTCAACTGGTTGAAGCACATATGAACTAAAAGAAACTGAGGCAGTATCCACAGGTTGTGCAATTTCTGTACAAGATTTAGTCCTAGAACTGAAATAAGAAGTCTCCACATGCCCATACCCCTAACTCAGGAGCAATCACTGATTGATAACCACTAGCAAACGAAAATTTAATTTATTCAAGAAAGTTACTGTCAGTGGGATAAGAAATGACTTTCAAAGGTAGGTAGGCAGAATTCCAACCTCAGTAAACTCAACAGCATCTTTGAAAAGTCCTTGTCTCATAATAGCATCTCTCAACTTTCCTTTTTTCTCCTTATACTTTGTTTTTTTTTCTTATCACCGTTTAAACTCGGGTTCATTTTTACATATATATTAGAGTTCCCAGTTTAGTATTTTTAGAGATTCATAACTGTGAAAATTGGCACATATCTGCATTTATATGTTTCATGTGATTTTACTTGGGTATTTCTTCTGATATTTGGTTTTGTCCTATTATTCTATATTAGTTTTTTTACCTAATTATATCTTAGTATATTTTGAGTTATTATTTTACCTTAGAAACCAATCTGTTTTCTAATGAAAGAGAGAGAAAGGGGCTGGTTCTGGATGGGGAAAAAGAGTGGGAGTTGGTTGGAGTAGTGGAAGGGGAGAAAAGCATATTAAGGAAATATTTTGTGAGGAATGATATCTATTTTCCATAAAAGGAAAAATAAATAAATATAAAGGCATAAACGCATATCTATTTTTCTGAAAGCTTCCCAAGAAAACAATTGTGTTTATGGGAGAAAATTTTGGGAAATACCATGCAGGCTAGTCTCCAATTCTAGGCTACACATTAAAATGATTAGGGAAAAGTTTAGTTCCTGAATAATATATTATAGTTTATATACATCACTTGCCATTGCTTCAAAATAATTATTGCTGAATCCAACATATCTTGGCTACAGAATGAAACACTGTATATGAATCCAAGAATACAAAAACCAAAAAAATTACCTCTGAAACGGTAAACATTGTCACAGAAAACCAAACACAGGTGAATGAAGTCAACATCAATACATTAAGATAAACTGATAACAGGTTTTCAAAAACAGTCAAAGCATTACTGTTGTGATAGTCACTGTCCAAGAAAAGAAAGCAAGGAAACTACCATCTGAATGATACAGCATCAGTTTTAAGCTAAGTACAAGCTAGATATATCTGCCACATTCTAGATTGTCAAGTAGAATTCCGTGTGTGTACTTTTGCTTTCCATAATATGCCATTTCTAATACTTTTTGTAAGTGAATGGGTTATTCTTGGTAAAGTCTTCCATGTGACTTTATGATGGGGAATCTCTGTCAGCCAATGATCTTTAAGAGGTAAGATGAGGCAAGGGACTGATATTTGGGTATCCAGAGAAAAACGCCTGCCTGTGCAAGGTTTGATCTCTCTGTGGTTCCGGTGCTACACAAATGAGGTTGGAATTCTAGTTCCTGTTTCCTGAATTTGCCATTTGAAATAAACACGATATAATTGGACAATATTGTAGTTAGGCTGGGATTTTTTGACTCACATCATTCAACATTCAAGATGCATTTTCATAAGCCAGTAAACCAGCAAAACTCTCAGATGGAGGTCATGCCATACATTTGCATTTCCCTTTCTTTTCTCTTTTTTCATTTTTTCTTTTTTATTTCTGTCTTTCTATGAAAATAGGAAATGATATCCAGAGGAATTAGACATTTGCAAGTTACAATATTTATCTATCACAAGGAAATCCTCAATGATGAACAGCATCATTATATTCAGGATATATGTCAAGATAAAAATGAGCAGGCAAGAACAAAATGGAGGGGAAGTCCACACTGTGTAAACAATATACATTTAAAAACTCAATCATAACTCTCACAAGAAGTACAGCCAAGTAAATGTCAGTAGAGATAAAGTTCTTAGGCAAGACTATGAGAACCAGAGAGGTAAACATGTGCAATATAGGTTTATACATTATGTAATAGAAATTGGGCATAGCTGCTGAGCAGAGACAGAACTTACTGCAGAACCAGCCATCTCTTCTGAGCTTCCATCTGAGGGAAAAGCTTGTATCCCTTTATGTCCTGGAATCTCTCTTCAGGATTTGTATTTAAAGTATCATCAAACACCATTCACCTGTGAGAAGCACACTCACCCTCTGCAGAGTCTCAGAAATCTGCAGAGTATTTACTCCTGGCTTGATTACACAGATATTCATGAATATGGGAGAGATGAAAATGTTGTTTCTCCTTCTTGAGTTCAAGTGATTTGTTCAACTGTCAAGTTATGCACTGAAAGCTTGGTCTATATTACTCTGTACTACTCAAACAAGGCAAAGCAGAAGTGGGGAAAGGAAAGCTGAACTCAACTGTAGATCAAAATCCTAATAAGTTGATCATGATATTCACCTGGTTTTTAGTGTCAAAGTTCACAAAGATTTTGGAGTTGCTGCTTAGATTACAAGTGGATGTTGTGGAATAAAACAAAAATGAAAGTAATTTCTTCAGTTTGCATCAGATCCTAATTGACAAACTGGGCTGAGAAGTGTTTGGAAAACATTAAGTCTCACATTGCTAAAACTATGTATATCTTTCATTGTTCATATGAAAATGCAATTATTTGGGACTTTGAGATTTAGAGAAAACTACAAAAATTTGCATCTCCTTTTAATTGAAAGAATAGAGTTAAAAATGTGTCAACACTAGATTTTGTTCATTAAGCATGTAGTATTATCAGTATGATATGACACATTCATATTGATTCATATATTCTGGTTCATATCAAAAGAAAATATTGTGCTTACCATAATTCCCATGAGGTTTCTAATGTAAGGAACAATCTTTTTCTTGGACATAAGTGCCAAAGAAGAGCTTTATATAAAATGTGGGGATAGGTAAGAAGGACACTGTATAATTAATAATGCATTTTTGATGTGTTTTCAGGTGGTTTAACAATATCTGGTCAAGCTTGAAAGACAGAGGTGATTTGTGTTTAACTGTTAGCTAGTGATCAGTTCAGGCAGTAGCATGCATGAGGTTAACTGTTTTCAGTAGTTTGTTTTCTGTATTTTTTATATTTCCACGTATACATTTATGCAAATATTACTCTCCATATATATGGCATGGGTGTGCAATATCCATGTCATATTATAAAGAAAAGTTCATGATATCCACCCCCACTTGTAGGCTCATACTTTCTTGTCAAAATCTCTTCTATGAAGATATCATTACTTTATTACAAATATTTAATTAATTTGAGATTCTCTCACATAGGACTCTAAAATTTGTCAGATTAAAAATAT